>JBAMJV010006583.1:0-25520 GCA_037951105.1 Echinarachnius parma
GTGGGCGTGGTTTTTTGGCTTCACAAGTTCGAAGTGTTTTTAATACCGGCACGCAACTCCAAATTTCTTGTGCGATGTTAATTTTATTGGCATCATTTCACAAATTTACTCGTAGCGGACGATCTACGCATTATTTCTCCTCAAAATTTCGACCAGTTTAGTGTTTAAGGGTAGCGCGCATCATCACATGCACGATTTTTCACAACACGCGCAAAAACAAATATTACGCGGTGTGCCGATATTAAAAACAGTGCCGATGTGTAGACTAGTAGTAGTAGTACACCTACCATACACATCGGCACCTCCTAATATTTCCGTCAATTTTAGACCAAACAAATCATACAAATTACCTTAAACTTTACTCACCCATTTAAAACATAGTGCAGATTCCGATGCAATGATCAGATTTGCAATTTAAATCTCATAATTAAGCAGCTAAACCTAACGAGTAACGTAAGCCAAGGCAAGGGCAAGGCCAAGGATTAAGGCTCAACTCAGTCTCAGGACCTCAGCCTGCCTCAGAGGCTCAGGCTCAGCTCAGGCAGCCGCAGCGGCGCTAACTCTAGACTAGAGAACGCTAGCGCGAAGCGCTCTTTGCGCTAGCGTTCTCTAGAGTTACAGCGGCGCAGGTTCAGTTAAAGGGCTAGCCTTACTTAGACTAGTTAACTCAGTCAGAAGTCGAGAGTCAGAATCTGTCGCAATCTCTCAGACTCTGACTTAACTAGACTAGACTCTATAAATTAATAATCTATTATAATAATAATAGTCTTTAAAGTTTAAAGTTCTAACTAATACTTGTCTAAGTCTACTCTTAGTTAGATTTAGGTTGACAAGAATTTCAATTAGGCACATTAGTCATTACGCCTAGGGCTAGGCTAGGGCGGCTTAGCTCAGCCTTAGTTGGGTGCGTGTCTGACTCCGAGTGTAAGTCTGAATTGGACTCGTGAGATCCCTGGAGTCTGGAGCTGGTTCGAATCCTAGTTCCTACCATTGGACAATGCGTCTTTTATCAGGCAATAAAATTCAAGCTTACTCATGCGTCCTACGCAGGATAGGATTTATGGAAAACACTTCGTCTCTGTCTTGGATAGGACGATAAATGGAGGTCCATGTATGACTATCTATGCAGTGTGGAGGCTTGGTAGTAAAGTAGTAGTGTGGTTGGGTGACCTACACATCTGCACCATGATATATTTCTGGCAGTTTGAGAAAAAAAAAACATCAAAATTGTATAAAACTTTACTCACCCATCAAGAAAATAGTGCAGATTCTGATGCAATGATCAGATTTGCGATTAATATATTATATTGTGAAAGCCTACCCAATTAAGCCGAGGCTACTTTATCATGATTTAGTGTTGTGAGGTGGCGTTACTGGTGAAATACGGTGCACTAGTTTACACCTTTGCATAGTTGTCTTGTACATTTTCTCTTCTCAGTGTCAATCAAGAACTGCTGTCTAATGAAGCCAGGCTGTACTCTACAAGACTGCCGGTAAGTATCATGTCGTTGAACTTGCCTTCAGCTCCCAATTTCACATTGTTATCACTGGAAAAATGCACAGTATAGGGTAATTTAGCCATCGCATTGCCAAAAAGAGCTGCCTCCCCCAAAAATTATTAAACAGTTAGTACATCAGGGAAATCTATCTCCTACAGTGCCGAAAGTGGTATAACCTAAAAGAGCCTAGCTCTAATTTCTGATAAAGTCTACAGACAATAATTGTAAAACTATAATTTAAAACGAATATTAGAGTTTAGTTCGGACCAACAACACTGAAAAATAGCTCCCCAAAATAAAGTTTGCTTGTTGTATTTAGGTGCGATGTAGTAGCAGACTAGAACTTCATTTAAAATATTGCTAAGCCTAAAATAGATATATCATCTTTTTGTAGAAAATAGGATTTTCTCCTTCAAACAAATAACAATAAAATGGTATAATTTGCAAACTCTCCTTGGCCTTATTGCAGAAAGATATACAATCAATTGTAAGTAACAATTAATTGTAAGGCAGATCACGGGCACATTTGATTGGTTGAAACACAGATTTTCTGACTAGCAATTAATGGTAACTACAATCAATTGTATTTCTTTCTGCAACTGGGCCCTTATCAGTAATAATAAGGTTAAATTGACTAAATTACAAAGCAGAGCTTTACAATGTCAATACCTTTGTGTTGTTCTTTCAATGTGTGTACATTAAGAAATAATGGAAGTATTATTCTACTTTAATGGCAATTTGTCATAGATTGAAGTGGACTTTCTCGGTGATGACCATGATTTTGTCCAGTGGGTAGCTCCTGCCCATTGTGTAGCAGCAGATCCAAGGTAATACAGTGTAAATATGACAAAATTACTGCACTAATATACAAAACAAAAAAATGTTTGAATGCAATCTATAAGCCATTCCGTATAATGGTAGTTTATGCTGCAAAGTCTGGCAACAACTCATGAACAAGGATCTTAATTTAGAAAATATGCCATTAACATTTTATTTTAAAGAGCAAGTAATTAAAACACAAAAGGTAATAATATGATTATGATTTTGCTAACCTTTTAAGAAATATTGTTACAATGCTTCTTTTAACACTCATTTGAAACTTTTTAAAATCAATTTCTTTTAAATACGTCATGTTTTTGCCAGAAATAGATGATGACCGTATGTAGTAGTTTTGAGTCATGAGATGACGATCACTCTTTTCTTACATACTAAAACGTATGAAACCCTTTCTTAACTTCAAGTCTGTTTAATATATACATGGGGCTGATGAATACAGTTTTTTCTAAACTAATTGATGGCAATTGTGCCCTTAATTTCAGGAGTGTTTCAACGAAGATGAAATGTAGCATGGCAGGATTGCCCAAGGTGAAAATGGTGTGTATTGATGAGGGAAAACAGGTACGTTGAAGGCAGGACCCCAAGTCTTGTCAGAGGTATAATATGTGATTGAAAAAGAGCAAAGAAAATGGGATTCCAACTGGATTCGAATCCGAGACTTCCGGATTGACCAGTGCTCTTACTGACTGAGCTATAGAAAACCCTAGTACGGCATTCGTCCCAGAAACCCCTTAATTTTCATTGCTCATGATCACCGAAGTGATGCAGCTTTTAAAAATAATTAATTCAAACATATAGAGAAACTGACCAGAAATATATAATGTGATTGAAAGAGAGCAAAGAAAATTAAGGGGTATCTGGGACGAATGCCGTACTATGGTTTTCTATAGCTCAGTCGGTAAGAGCACCGGTCTAGCAATCCGGAGGTCTCGGGTTCGAATCCCGTTGGAATCCCATTTTCTTTGCTCTTTTTCAATCACATTATATATTTTTGGTCAGTTTCTATATATGTTTGAATTAGGTATAATAATAGGTAGTGACGTATAGTAGTGTTAACTTGCAAGCATCATACTGCCTGATGCCTTTTAAGGTGAACAGCAAGTTACAGTCTAGATTACTTTTATTTTCAATTCAAGTCGTTCAGGAATGGTTCCTGAAAGAATCTTCTAGGAAAGTCAGTGGTCTCTTTAGTTTAATGACATTATTAAGGAGGTTAAAATTATAATTGTGCCTTTTTTGCCTAATGTTTTAAATTTTAAAATTCATATGTTATTACATTAGTATTTAAGCAAATTAAAGGGGGGGGGGCAAATTGTTGACCATGTAGTCACATAATAAACCATTCCCTTCATGTTTTCAGGTGGTGGAATCCCGACCATTGATCATGAAGAACAGTCCGCTCTGCTACGGGTGGTATGTTCTGTCACTTGCTGGGTAGGTGAATTTGTTATGGTTTTGACGTGTACAGCCTCGGAAAAAAATTATTAGACCAAGCACTTTTTGATCAATTTGTTCAAAGTTTTACGCTATTTTGTCCATTTTATAATATTTTAAAGAAAAATTAGTTAATAAAATACCCAAAGGGTCAATGCTTTCAGTGTTACCTACCACATATTTTCTGCTTTCAATTTGATTAAAAACGTAAATTTTATACAAATTGTACCTTTTTATGGTAAAAATCTATGCAAATATGCATGAAATTCTCGTTTTCTTCAAATTCAAGACATGAAATCTGTTTTAGGCATTCCTAATCCCATTGACTATACCCCCTTTGATATTTTATTAACGTTTGTTTCTTGAAAATGTAATTAAAGTGACAAAATAGTGTAAAACATCTCAAAAAATGAGAAAAAAGTGCTTGGTCTAATAATTTTTTCCAAGGCATATATGCTTTTTATTTATCATTGTCAATATGCTGAACAAAATAATGGATCACTCTCTGGCTCATTTGCGAAACAATATTCAATTATGGATTCATTAAACCATAAAATTCATAAGGACTTAATATTTGACCCTAGCAGAGTGTTCATCAGGACCATGGTGTAGGAAAAATGCATGTTGTTAGGTCAAAATTTCCAACCATCATGTACTTGTATTCATTATTCTTATTCTCATGAACAACATAAAGCAATTGACATTAATTTGTATCATAATTCATTGTCCTTCATTTCAATAAGAAGTATTCAGTTTAATGCATGCATAATCCATATCAATCGTTTTAATGTCGAATTGCAGATCTGTAGACCGTAATGGGGACCTGACGGACATCGTCGTCCGAGTCTGGATATGGGATCCCATCTACGCAAGCAAGGCAGAGATCAAACAAACAGCTACCACTCCATCAACAGTAAGCAATTCTTATAGTTTGAATAAACGTTATATACCTTCCAGCACATTTTGTAGGTCTTGGCAACAGAGTGTCCATAGGTATTTTTTTCCTGGTTGTCTGTGCATATGTATGTCCTATTTTTGTTATGGCAGTGTCTCAAGATCCCAGATGACAGATTACACTTGAACTTGGTACCTGCACAGAATAGTTTTTGGCATCATAGAGGTCGTAGGTCAAAGGTTACAGGGATTATAGGGGGAAAATAACTCTTTATTAATAATGGCAATATAGCTAGCTCAAGAACCAGCTGTTGGATTATTATCAAACTTAGTACCTAAATGTACCTTGAGCAAATGAAATGGCTAGTTATTTTGGTCATGCGGTCTAAGGTCTAAGGTCAAAGGTCACAGAGTTTATTGTACATGCAAAATTAATTACATGACTTATTTTCATCTGTCCATTTTTATGTCTGAAACTGCCCAAGATTATTGTCAACATCCTCTTCAGCTCTGCAAACTCTCTCTTTCCAGTTTTCGCTGACCCTGTCCAAGGTGTTCGCCGAAAAAGGCCAGGAACCGTTACTCACTGAGCTGCTTCCCGATCCAAGATCCGAGTGGGAATGGACCAACAGGACATTTGACTCTTCCAATGGGTAAGGAGATGGACGCCCATTTGTGAAGTTCTTTTGTTCATAGGGAATTAACTATTGTCTTATCCCACTGCAGTAATGAGTATGATGAACGGAAATTCCTGCATAACAATTCTCATGGGTAAAACACACACAAAAAAGGTTACATTTAGTCTAACTTGACAATCTAACAGAGTAACAGTCCAACTCACTTGACAAGAACAATAAAAAGAACACCAATCTTAAAGGGGTAGTACAGTTTTGGTAAGGCTGAACTTTAGTAACCAAACCTGGACAGTAACATTATAAACTAATATTTATAACTCCACCATGCTCGAAAGGTATACAAAATTACAAACGACTGAGTAAAAAGCCCATTATCCTTCAAAAAGAGCCATTAAAACACAAAAGGGGCTCTCTAAAAAGGCATTGGTTTTAAGCCTTTTACATACAAAATTATGCATGTGATGTTTTATTGAAATCATGATTAAATAGAAAGATTATCAACAACTATTTAAAAAACGCTTTTGAACATTTTTGAAAATGTGTATGCATTTTTTAAATTTAAAAAAAAATTCATCTAATTATTTGGGCCCCAAATAATTATAAGATCAGATATATTTATTGATATTTCAGCCGTTTCTGGACCGAATTTGACCAAATAAAGTTCATTCTGCCATTTAAATTGCATTTTCTCTCAAATTCGAAACTCAGTTTTTCATTACCTCACAAAAAAATTGTGTTGTGCAGCGCCCTCTCTGCCAAAACTAAACTACCCCTTTAAGCAAGTTTTTGTTTGCCCCATAATTTCTATAATATAATGGTCAATATTATAGCTACAAGACAGTACTTGAAGCTGACTTTGTAAAGATAAACGTGTTAAACAAAAGTAAAAGAGCTATGAGATGACTGACATAGTTCTTTAATCTGTTCCCTACGATGTTCTGTAATATCCATAGACTTTGTACACAACCCACCCGGTTCCCATAGATAGATAGATAGATAGATAGATAGATATAATGGTTTTATTTCAATAAAAAAACATTCAAAAGTTACAAGCATTGCTACATACAACGGCAGCCCAAAGGCTGAAATGTTGATGTTTACATCAAAATCAATACATTTAAATACAAATTAAAATGATATTCATTCATAACATTTAAATTCACATGAGGTACAGTAGAACAAAATATTTCATCAAAACAAAAGTATAAACTTTTAAAAATGTGGCACATTTTTGTATAATTAACAAAGAAGATGCATGCGTAACTGTAATTTGATTTGGTTTGAAGCAAAGTGCATATACCTGGGAAGTAAAAATTTCATTGGCTATTTAAAAGATCAATGAAATATGGTATTGCACTATTCCTAAATCTGTTTGTTTTACATTTATATTGATTGAACTTTGGTATATATCTCAAAGAAATATTTACATTTTTTTGTTTGCGTAACCAATCTTTACAATGTGGGTTATTAGAAAGTGATTTAGCAAATTCAATACAAATTTTTTCTCTTCTAGTTTCAAGGCGTTCAAGCTTACATTCAATAATTGCATTTTCATAACTAATATAATCTTTCCCTAGAATTATTCGACAAACCCTCTTTTGAACTTTTTCTAAACTTTGTACTTGCTTCAAAGTCAATCCGCCATTAAAAACTGGTACACAATATTCTAGTATAGGGCGAATATATCCAATGTAAATTGTAATAAGATCAACAATAGGTAATTTATATTTCTTAACCATTCTGAACATATATAATTTTTTATTGCATTTCTTTAATATCTCATTGACATGGTCATCCCACTTTAAGTTAGATTGAATATACACCCCAAGAATTTTAACTGTTTGAACATTTGGGAGAGGCGATTCACCGATATACAAAGTTTCAAATGGAGGAGGAGTTTTCATGAAGGTAACTGACATTGTTATACACTTAAGTGGGTTCAATTTCATATGATTATTATCTGACCATTCCATTAATTGAGTCAAAATATTTTGCATAGACACTGGATCTTGAGATACTCGATTTTCTAACAAGGTGAGATCATCAACGTACTTAAAGTATGGTAATAGTATATTTTGGCAAGCATCATTGAACATTATTAAAAACAAAATTGGGCCCAACTTCGTACCCTGAGGTACCCCAAAATAGTCAAGGGGTTAGCCGTTAGGTGATACCGTTTCTTCATTTGGGGGGGGGGGGGGGTGATCTATTCATTTACCCCTACCCCCTTGAACAAAATAATTTTCCACAGATCTACACCAGTGTATAACATTTACTGAACTAATTAAAAATTGAACTGAATTTGTACTGATGTAAAGTGCTATTCCAGGTGCAATTCATTCTTGTGTCTAAATTGCTGTCGTCTTCAGGTACTGGGAATTCAAAGTGATGGTGACAAAGAGTTTAACCAGGAGGGTCCTGGTGACTGGGAAACCAAACATTGCGGCCCACGGATGCTTCATCAGGTTTGAACATTTATATAATAATTATGTAATATATCTGCAATGTCTGTTTCCTCAAAATCCATCATTGCGCTCTGTATCACAATGACAGAAAAACTGTATGATGAGTTAATCGGTCATATGTTTGTAGGCTCAGCAAGCGAGAGACAGTTCTGCGACTAAAGTAGAGCGGTAATACACAACTCTATTGCTCATTGAAAAGACACAGAACGCAAGCGATTAGTGTATATACAGGATCCTATGCGCGAGCACGGCGTAGCGGCCGGAGCGATTTCTGTATACAGGATTCTTGCGAGCATGCACATTGTCACGCTTGGCCACTAGTACATGTTATGGCAGTAGATTTATAGTTTTAGTTGCCTAATAGCTTTTCTCTCTGAAAATATCTTTGAACGTGCTCATTAGCTGTAGCTAACTGGAAACAAGGTTTCTATAGAAGCTGTATACATAGAAGCTTTGAAGTTGTCTCTAAGCAGACAGAATTCTGGCTTTTATGTATATATCAAAACACACTTTGTGTGCATTTTAATACTGTGTGGCTATAATTGCATATAAATATGAAAACACACTTGCATTTATAAACTGCAATTATTTCTTTTTTAAAAATCCACTAGACTTTGTGCCTAATATGTACTGTGAAATACATCATGAACTGAAGAGCCTTCAAAAAACTGTTGAAATTTGTTTGGTTTACATTTGAATATTTGTTGTTGCATGGCTGCTAAATGGTTTCCCTCGACACGGGCGTAGACATGACATTGATACCCATTCAAGTGGGGGGGGGATGATCTATTCATTCATCGGATTACATCCCCCCCAGTTGAATAGGTATTACGTAACTCGCTACGCCCATGTCCCTCGATCTCATAATTTCATCAGAGCATTGGTGCCGGACCAACAAAGATAATGTCCAATGAATAGTGACGTCCACTGGATCTGCTGACCCTATAAATACTGCTTAATTGTTTTTGTTTACGTGTGAATAATTTTACTAGTTGATGCAGTCCCTAATAATAATGTTGTTGTTGTTGTTATTTTAAATTCAATGGCAATCAGTCTCCAATTTCTTTACTACTATTTAAAAAATTATAATGCAAACCTGGTGTGAGCTTATAATAATGGTGGCTACTTATAAAGCGCACGTTCCGTCTTTCGACGCTCGCGGGGCATCATTATGAATGATAACTTTTCATGATTTCCTTAATATCCCCAGAGACACAAAGGCATTAGTGTTCTGGCCCAACCAGGAAGAGGTCCAATCGCTTCTCACATCAACTGGAACCCAGACCCTCGGAGGTAAATCAGGCATTACCTTGGTCATCTCGGATCCATGCGACCAAACCATGGCATATCTCATCATGAGGTAGGAAAACTTCAACATTACAACATTAATGTGTACAGTTTAACCTGTGTATATAGCTATTATACTATATAAAAGGGCAACAAGAAAAGTGACCACTCTAGCTGACCTCTAAAGGCAAGTTCCAATACATTGTGTTCTTATGGAGTGGCCACAATAGGCAGGTTGGCTTATGGCCACTAAGACAGGTTTGACTGTATTTACATTAGGTTAAAAAAATTAAGTTTTAAATTTATTTTCTAAATTTGCCATAGCAACTAACAGTTTCCCTAATTTTACTTAGAGTCTTTGTGAAACACCCCCATGTATCCTGACCCTCAAAGGTCACTTAGGCGTTCTGTTATATCTGTCTTATATTCAATACAATTATGTTAAACCTTCCTTTTCATATATACATTGTCTTTCAGTGGCAGATGTGTCATGACTGTGGATGGGTTCAAATCTACTGCTGATGTGAAAGTACCACCAGGCATTGTCTCAGTAAGTTTAAACTCTTTCCTTTCCATCATACAAACCCCTTGTGCCTTGTGTCAGGGTAATAATCATGTGTGCTGCTTTGTCTGTGCTAAAAGTAACAGTGCTGAAAGTATTGTGGTATATTTATTTGTAATAATAATATCCACTATTTATATAGTGCCTATCACGATTGATAATCATCTCTAAGCGCTTTACAATTTTATTATTACCCCGGTCATAGGATACAATGCAAACCAGCACACATTGTGTGCACCATCTCCACTCCCTGGGGAGTATTCCTTCCAAGCGCTCAGTGGGCTCAAGAAGATCGTTCACATAAAGGCTTTCACCTCCTACCGGTCCCCATTTATACACCTGGGTAGAGAGCAGCAATAGTGGATAAATTGTCTTGCTGAAGGACAAACGCCGTGGGCAGGGTTCGAACTCGGGATCTCATGATCGGAAAGCGCACGCTCTACCAATCCCATTGTAACATTGCTTTTCTCTATGGGGGGGGGGGGGGACACTTTTATTGGCCACTATATAGTCTATAGGCAGGGTGGCATGGAATAGACATGTTGCCAATTAGACAGTTTTGACAGTTGATGAAAAATAAATAAAAGTAAATAAATGAGAATTGAATTATGCATTTGTTATCAATGTATCCAGGATGAAGCATCAAACGTGACAGATGTTGTGGTGACGTCAACCATGACTGTGTTCCTCCTGGTAGACGGGTCCGTGTTGTCCCAGGACCACTTCTCTGGAATATTCAGTCAGTTTGAAGGTATGAGTTTTAAAGGTCCTTAGCTTGAAATTAAAAAAATACAATCATGCAACTAAATCCTTAGCTTGAACTATATGTTGTTAAATAAAAAAACAAATATAACCAATACAATAAACAGTATTCTAATGGAACAAAATTTCATCAGACAACCCTGTCGTAACACTCTTATATGCAATAAATTAGATAATAAACATTATGAGATCTGTTGTGATTTTAAAGGTGTTTAATTTTACAGGAAGTGTTGAACATGAATTTTTATGGCATTCTTTATCATCGTTCTTTAAAATTTAGGAATGTTTAATAATTGAGTTTACATGCATGAGTTCTATATTGATGTTAAATGTGTTTATTACAGTGACTGATGAAACTTTACATTTGTGACATTCAATTTCATTCTTCTTTAGAATTTTGGAAAATTAATTTTGGAAAATTAAAAATGTTTAATGATTGATTGTTTGCATATGCTTTAACAAATGATATTTTGGGGAACAAAGAAAACTGCTTAGCTACTATAAAAAACATGTGTAGTAAAAGATAAGTCAATACAGGCCTTAATCTTTTGATCCTGGTTGAATCTTCATAGGAAATGAAATGAGATTTAGGAAAGTGAATCCTTTATCATGCTTCCATGTTGATGGGTCATTGTACTAAAAATATAATGATGATTGTTTTTTGTTTTTATTTGTTTATTTCAGTACCAGATAACACTCCACTACTGGCTGTGCAGGGTAAAGAATGGTGCCAGCAGTCCTCAACATATAGTGTAGGTTTGATAACATTTGACTTCATTCATCAGTTCTCCTAACATCCAGTATGCAGCATTTGTCCTTAAAGGGATGTAGTAACTTTGTTGACATGTGCAAAAAGTGATGAGTGGTGGATACAATGTAAATTGTTGTTATCTGATTTCCACTGGGTGTTGTGTGAACATTTCAAGTTAAATGGACCTTATATGGCCAAGTAATGAGCAAAAATGCAAAGTGATATTCACTAACTCATTGCATTCACTTTGTATACGGTTTTCGTGATCCAGTG
This sequence comes from Echinarachnius parma, assembly GCA_037951105.1. Lineage (NCBI taxonomy): Eukaryota > Metazoa > Echinodermata > Echinoidea > Clypeasteroida > Echinarachniidae > Echinarachnius > Echinarachnius parma. The sequence continues at coordinate 11,400 of JBAMJV010006583.1, forward strand.
GATAATTTAACATCTGAACACTTCAATCGTAAATATCTTTTTAACGAAAGGGAAATTTGAAAAACCGAAACCTGTCCCATGCTTTTATTGTTAATACGAATACAACAAAGTTTGAGGGCTTCGCTAGAATTCCAGGAATTTGAGGATTTGGACAATGTTACTAAGTCCCTTTAAGAGTGTCCTGCATTGGCCACCGAAAAATAAGTATACAACACACAAGTCTATAGTGGGAGTATATCTGAGGTTTCATTTTGGCCACCTGAAAACAAAATTGTAGCGAGAGCCTTCAGTATGCATTTTAATACTAATATGCAGAAGGGTTTAACGGTTAAGTTGATTTTGTATTGAATTGAGTTAAGCTTGTACATTGGAGCCTTCTCTTTTTGACACCAAATTTCCCCCAAAATAATCACTTTTAATTTTGGGATAATTTTATCAAAAAAAGAAAAATGTGTATATATACATTTTTGAAGGATCCTTGATACTAACAAAATTAACAGATTTGTATCAAGTTGTATGCCTTTTCAAAATATCTGTTTCAACAATTTTTTATAAAGAAACGGCTTTTCATAAAAGTTAGGGCCAACTTTAATAGAGTTAAGTTCAACTTTGAATCTTTGTGAAACATCCCCGGGAACCAAATATCTTATAATAGCTCTGCATTTATGTGTTATTCAATATACATGCATCACAATATGTTGCAGAACTTGATCATGTAATTTAAATGGTATTCTTGTATTTCTGTGTATTTATTATTGTATTCCTTTTTTGACAAGAATATCTTACTTTGTTTCCATAATTGCGAAAAAATCGTTGATTGTAAACTATGGAAGTAAATTCAATCAAATTGACTTCAAACTGCACTTTGTTTTATGCATGGCAGTATGAGAATGACATATTCATGGGCTGGACGGCTGACACCGTGTACATTTGGCGACGAGATAGAATGATCGCCAACATCGGTACAGAGCTATTCAGTGTGAACATGCTGCCCATTCCTTTTTGGCTGGAGAAGGATGAACACCTAGAGGTAAAGGCAATCAAAGATTATAATTTTATCGATCCAACACTACAAATGGGGATGAATTGATATGGGTATATCAGGGCTCGACACTAGCACTTGCCCGCTTGCCCGGGGCAAGTAAAAATGGATGTGGGGCAAGTGAAAAATAATTGTCTAGTTTGCCTGCCCGAATAGGCAACTAAATAATTGTTCAACTACAAGAGAACAATGCAATTTTATATGTGTAAATCTCATCTAGAAGTAAGAGGGCAAGTAAATTTTATATTGGGGCAAGTAAAATGTAGAAATGCATGATTTTACTTGCCCCGAACAGGCCACTCCCCAGTACAGAGAAAAGTTAGTGTGGAGGCTTGGTATATCTGTACACTTGGCAATGAGGGGAAATGATTGCCAACATCAATACAGAACAACTAAATGTGACCATGTTACCCAATCCTTTTTGGATAGATGAGGATGAACAATTTAGGTAAGGAATATGAAGACTCTATAATTTTTCTCAGCAAAAAGATTAATATCGAAAATAATATCGCTAGTGATATTCGTTTGTCTCGCAATGTATGGTCAACAAGGAATCTAAAAGATCACGACGTTTCGTGCGCTGCTGCAACACTTTGTCAAGTGATATAATCTAATGTAAGCAATCGTGTTTTATACTCTCGTACGGCTCCAAACCGTAGGGTAACACACGTAGGGTAAAAGAAGCTATAGCCTACATATCCGCCTCAATCCCAGTAATTTCAACAGAGACAACGGGATGGATATACCCGAATTTTGGATGCGTACAATACGTCGCCATGACACTCCCCGACCAGCCGGCCCGCAACGGTTGATTCCAGCCAGTGCCGAGCCAGCGGTCCGTTGATTGGTCGAGCTCGCTATTGTTCCAGCCTAGCAAGCAAGCCGAGCCAGCGCCTCGCGGATTGGTTTAGCACCCGTGTGCACCGGCCAATAGAATTTGCCCGTTATTGACCAATTAGGAACGTACTCGCTCATGCGAGATAACGCGGTTTGGAGCCGCACGAGAGTATAAAACACGATTGCTTACATTAGATTATATCACTTGACAAAGTGTTGCAGCAGCGCACGAAACGTCCTGATCTTTTAGATTCCTTGTTGACCATACATTGCGAGACAAACGAATATCACTAGCGATATTATTTTCGATACTCTATCCGCAATGAGTAATATATTTACTATTAAAAAGATTAATATTGTTATTTCGGGAGCTCCTTTTTGGGGGCTACTTTTCCAACTTTCGGGGGCTACTTTTATCATCTCGGGGGCTAAAAATAAAAGTTTCGCTATTATTGCAACAGGGATATACCTATACACGAATCCGACGGCCGATTTGTGGCGGCGCCCTCTAGCAGCGGCGCCATTACTGCCGTGTACCACCGCCATGTACCCGCGCTGGCGGAGAGTTATGTAAACATCTCAGGTGGCTTAGCGTCAGATTTCTTGATTATCGTTACCGGTCGGACAAAAGCGCAATTTTTGGCACACAGCTTCCTTTCGACCTACTAAACAATATTAGAGGGGTAGCCCAAGCCAAAAATTACGTTTAGGGGCGTTGGGGGCGGGGGTGCTGTACCGGAGCCCCCAATTGATATTTAATGTAAAATCACAGTAATTATTCTTCATTCAATTACATTTGATGATCTAAAATGAAATACTAAACCTACTAAACAATATGAGAGGGGTAGCCCAAGCCAAAAATTGCGTTTAGGGGCGTTGGGGGCGGGGGCGCTGTACCGGACCCCCAATTGATATTTAATGTAAAATCACAATAATTATTCTTCATTCAATTACATTTGATGATCTAAAATGAAATTTGTAAAGGTTTTGAAATAACTTGATCAAAACCAGTGATTTCTTTTTTTTTGGGGGGGGGGGGAGGGGGAGAGGGGCGTTTTATTATTTTGTTTTGGGGGGGGGCTTTTTTTTTTTTTTTTTTTGTTTTTTGCCCGGTTAGATTAATTTTGTATGTTAAAGATGTAAAATCATAATAGTAAATGACCCCAGATTAGAAGTAGTGGGGTGGATGTTTATGTATGGGAGCGGGGGGGGGGGGGGGGGGGGGGGCACGTCAAGTATAATTTATGGGGAGCACACTATATATTTTTTAAATACACATTTTAAATTATGTATGTGCGCACTTTGCTCTGTATTGTTGTAATACACTCCATGTCATTAAATGACAGGGGCCATTTTTGTCACGGGGCTTCCTTATGACACACTAAATGATATCAGGGTGGAAGCCCTATGCAAATATTAGGAATAAGCCTGTGGGGCCGGGGGCGTTGAGATGACGCCCCCAAATGTTGTAATCAATTTACAAATCAAGGTTATTTGATCTGATTGTATTTCACGATGGAACAAAGTTTATATTGATTTTAGTGAACGTAATAAGTGTCTGACTTGTTCTGGAACTTATGGGGGGGGGGGGGTCTATATGTGAGGGGGGGAGGGGCAGGGAGATTTTTGTTTAATTTCAATGCGATAATACAGTTGATTTTTGAAAGACAATACAACTTATGTGCATGAATAACAAAATAGCTTATCCAATTACCAGTGCCGGGAGTACTTCCGTCATGGTGGCAGGGGGGGGGGGGGGGGGGGGGGCTAGGCTGTACCCCACATTGGTGTATAAATCAGGTAAGTATTTGGATTACCATGTTGCCATCTCAATGAATGACACTATTAGAATAATCGCATAATCAATTGGATGTAAGAACAAAAGAATCATGACAATACCTAGCTCTGAGGGGTCAATGTATGGTGTGTGTGTATAATGAATTGGCTGGTGTCAAGCCACAATTAATAGTTGAATGAGTGTTGTGGTGGATGGTTGAGTCCAACTAAACTTAACTTCACTCCATGTTGTCGTACCAGAGCGCGACCCTTATCCAGTTGAGAGCTGCCTAGATTACAAGTGGATTGATCAGGCGCTCCCTCTTCTTGAGAAGGAGAAGCTGAATAGTGAAGATGCTATCTCATGGGATGCATATGACGCCTCAAAGCAACTTGCAATAAAAGACCCATCAGCTAGATGTGCACTTCTACCCCTGTTCCATGACATATCTGCGACGCCAGCCATGATCATGCATGCGATGGATGTCCAGAGAGAAGCTGTGGAGTATCTAAATCCAGGACAAATCCCAGTCACTACATTTGACCAACCACTTTGTGAGTTTGTGCTCTTGCAAAGTTTGTACAATGGAAATGGCCTGACACACATGGTGAGAATGTGCATGTTATGATAGGTGGTAAGCTTACAAACAGAAATGGCCCTGTGGTGTACCCTTGGTGATCTTCTCGAGAGTTCCGGCTGGACAACAGCATTAACAGAGGCGCAGGTAGCAAATGTTGGCACAGCAGACTCTTTCCTGAAAGCGACTCACCTTACTCGAACCCGGCATGCTCATCAAGTCTCTCTCTTGACTTTGCATAATTTGCAGCAGGAGGCGTTTATGCTCAGCACATGCCCTAATGATGAACAATCAGCCACGGTGTGGAGAGATGACATGCTGAGGAAGAGCCCTACTTTCATGTTCTGGGACCAGATCATGAAATATGAAACCCTCATTCTCATCTTCATCAGAGCTCACAGAGAGAAAAAATTTTCCACTGTATGTGGAGGTCCTAGAAGAGCTGACCCCATTGTTCTTCGCATTGGACCATGCAAACTATTCCAGGTGGACGCATGTCCACATCAGAGACACATCTACACTGTACAATGGTTCTGGGGGAACCATTTACCTTACACTAGTGCTAATCGCGGTCGAAGCAACTTTTACGTTTTTTCCCTCTCACATACCTTCTCTTTCTCACTTCTTTTGTGCTGTAGCAATACATGAATGGATTGTGCCACTTTTTTATTATTTGTTATTATATAAATGCGAATACAATACGTTCTGCTATACTCACCAAATCTGCATTTTCAGCGGGAAAATTTTGTGAGTCCGGCTTCCTTCGGGAATTGGCAGGAAATGGCCGCGTACACACGCCACCTATGGCTGGCTATGGCATAACATATCGCGCGGTACGGTAGCTCTATATCGATATCATGTAAACATGAAAGTTCGTTTACTAGTCTTTTACAAAGCGTACTTGAATGTATGTTGGTAGCAGAGCGTGATGACAGGCTTCACATAATTACGGCATTAATAGTCAACGTCTTGATGGAAGATCAACATCCGATCTCGAATGGTCAACACTCGAAGAGACCAGCGTCACGTAACTAACATCGCCAGGCAATGCATTGTCTCGCATGTACGTAATTGTGGCGTAGAGACCGCACTCTGACTCGGACCAGAAAAATACTGAGTCGCCATTATAACACAGGAAGCATGCTAGAAAGAGGCTGGATACGTTGATGTATCTACGAAAGTGGGCTAATTTCTACCTTTTTGCCAATATTTTCCCAAATTAAAGTGCCATCAGGAGTAAAATGGTGAGTTAATGCATTCAACATGTTTCTTAGAGTATGAATGTGAAGCATAATTTTCATGCTTTGGTTGTGTAAACTTAACATAATTTTCGGAAGATGTAGTGCATGGTTCCCTTACGTTCATACCACGTAAGTGAATGGCAATGAGTGTATGTGTGATCAGAGAGAGGAATCAGAGAAGGAATTTGAGCAGTACTTAAGTTGGGTTCTCTCCAAAACGTCAAACAAGTTTTCTTCAATCCCATTCAACCAGGCTCATGAGCAAGAGAACAACATTGTGAAACGTGCAGGTGGCGCTATTGCACTCCTGGAAAACCTGCTGCTCTGAGACGACGGATGTTCTCCGGATCAGAGATGCCATCTGTGATAGTCTAGGGGAGTCAAGGTCACAGGCCCTTCCAGTGTTACATTCATATTCGGGTTGCGACACAACATCAGCATTTCATGGCAAAGGCAAGAAGGCAACGTTGACTCTGAGTCATTCCAGGTGCTTGAATAACTGACCGTTGGCATATACGACAACTCAAGTCCACTAAGCTCAGTCAATGAGGCAAGGAGACATCTCTCCTGTCAAGAAAATCGGACAATTGAAAACTGCCACCTATGCAGAATGCACTGCTCCAGCACATCGAACGTGTGGTGTTTCAAGCAGGAATCTGGACATCAAGCAGCGAGTCTGAGCAGCATATATCATCTCCACGGGACTATGAATTAACAAAAGAATCAGGGACATGGGTGCCATTATGGGGGACAATTCCAGAGGTCTCAAAAGCCTGCCAAGAGCTGATCAAATGCTCCTGTAGAGGAGACTGTTCCACCTGCACATGTAGAAAAGCAAATCTTGACTGTTCACCACTTTGCAAGTGCAATAAGCCAGTTCGTAGTTACAATCTGCGCATGCGCAATACAAAGGTCAATCGACCCAATGCGGCATTCATCGAATTGAAAGGACTGGATACGGTTCTTTACTTATTATTCTTGAGTACATCGATTGGAAATTCCTTGTTGCGTAGGTTGATCAATTGTTCTCATGAAAGTAACAAAGGATATCCCATGACAACCATCTGCCACTCTGAACATGACTGCTCAGAGTAAAAGCTTTATATCCTACCCATGAATGTAAATTCAATGGTCAAGGGGTCAAACGACCCATATCCGGGCCCCAATGCTATCTACGAACTGGTGTATTGTGCAAAATTGAGGTACCGTCACTTAATAACTCTTCAAAGATGAACAATATTATGCATTGGTGGATATATATGTTAAAGATGTAAAATCATAATAGTAAATGACCCCAGATTAGAAGAAGTGGGGTGGATGTTTATGTATGGGAGCGGGGGGGGGGGGGGGGGGGGGGCACGTCAAGTATAATTTCAATTCCAGAGGTCTCAAAAAGCCTGCCAAGAGCTGATCAAATGCTCCTGTTCCACCTGCAGATGTAGAAAAGCAAATCTTGACTGTTCACCACTTTACAAGTGCAATTATGCAAAATAGACGTACCTCTTCAAAGATGAACAATATCATGCATTGGTGGATATAAAGACAATATTTTCAATCAGACTGTTGAAAAGGGTGTTACCAGCATACAACATCAGACAGTCTTATTTGTATTACGTTTAAATGATTGTTTTATTTAAGGCAGTATGTGACGAGAAGAAAATGTAATTACTGTACAGCGCACTATTATCTAACCAACTTTCAATATTTATGAACATGTATTGATGCATATTAGCAATATGTATTGTATGTATAGGTATGTAGCCACATTTTTGGCACCTCATGGCAACCCTGATTGCTTCCTATACACCCCAACCCCTACTTATTGACGCTGTTGTATACTACCCTGATAGCAGACTGACGTCTTTATGACGTCTTAATTTGGTCGTAAACTGGTAAACACGTCATATGTCGTACAAACGATCAGAATACGACGTCATTATGACGTATTTTAAAGACCATTTTTGACATGATGACTTATGTCGTATAAAAGACGTAAAATTGACGTCATTATAACATCTTTAAACGACCATTTTTCCACTATTTATTTTTGTCGTAGGAAAGACGTAAAAACGATGTCATTATAACGTCGTTCAAAGACCATTTTTAAGAATGTATTATTGTCGTATAGAAGACATGATAACGACGTCTTTATAATGTCGTTTAAAGACCATTTTTGCCATACGGGTTTATGTCGTATCAATAACGCTATAAAGACGTAAGTTTGACGTCTTTTCAAGACCAATTTTTTGCCATCATTTTTTGTCGTATGGACGCCCTTTTTACGACGTTAATGTGACGTATTTTAAAGACCATATTCCAATTGTTTTTTGTCGTATGGAAGGACGTAAAAATTACGTTAATATTACGTCATTTAAAGATCACTTTTTCAATATTTATTTTTGTCGTATAGAAGACGTAACAATGACGTCTTTATGATGTCTTTGAAAGACTATTTTGCCATCATTTTTTGTCGTATGGACGACCACTTTACGACGTCATTTTGAAGTCTTTTCAAGACTAGTTTTTTGCCATCATTTGTTGTCGTATGGACGACCTTTTTACTACGTCATTTTGACGTCTTTCAAAGACCATTTTTTTCACTATTTATTTTGTCATAAAAACGTCTAAAAATTGACGTCTTGATGATGTCTTTTAAAGACTATTTTTGCCATTATGGTTTGTGTCGTACGACGACGTTAATACGACGTCATTATGATGTGATTTCAAGACTAGTTTTTGCCATCATTTATTGTCGTATGGACGGACCTTTTTACAACGTCATTGTGACGTCTTTCAAAGACCATTTTTATGCCTCCGCAACGAAGTAGCCGGAGGCATTATGTTTTCGGGTTGTCCGTCCGTCCGTACGTCCGTACGTACGTCCCGTTCTCGTGATCGCGTTATCTCAAGAACCGATTGACGGATTTTCACCAAACTTGGGTCATGTATGTATCTTGGGGGGCCAATGATCTGATTAGATTTTGGGGTCATGAGGTCAAAGGTCAAAGGTCACAGAGCTCATTATATATGCAAAAATAGCTCGTGATCGCGTTATCTCAAGAAGGGATTGACAGATTCTGACCAAACTTGGTACATGTATGTATCTTGGGGGGCCGATGATCTGATTAGATTTTGGGGTCAAAGGTCAAAGGTCACAGAGCTCATATATGCAAAAATAGCTCGTGATCACGTTATCTCAAGAAGGGATTGACAGATTCTGACCAAACTTGGTACATGTATGTTCCTTGGAGAGCCAATGAACTGCTTAGATTTTGGGGGTCATGAGGTCAAAGGTCAAAGGTCACAGGGCTCATTATATGTAAAAGTAGCTTGAGATTGGAAATCTCAAGAACTGAATATCAGATTTCAATCCAACTTGATACCTGAATGTATGATAGGGAACAATTGTAGTCATTAGATTTTGGGGTCATGAGGGCAAAGGTCAAGGACTCAAGGTCACTTATAGCTCATAATTCTGATATGTCAAGATCTAAAAGACAGAGTACCATCAACATCGAGTTGACAGAATTAATTCTGTGTACATGTTGATTTGGGCTTGATATAAATAAATTGCGTAATGGCGGAGGCATCATTTTCGACTGCGCGCAGTCGAAGATCCATCTAGTTTCCAATGCTTTTTCGTCATATTAAGGATGTAAAAACGACGTCATTATCACGTCATTAAAAGATTATTTTTAAGTATTTATTTTGTAGTATAAAATACATTATAACGACGTCTTTATGATGTCTTTGAAAGTCCATTTTTGCAATTAAGGTTTGTGTCCTACGGACAACATTATTAAGACGTCATTTTGACGTCTTTTCAAGACTATTGTTTGCCATCATTTTTTGTCGTATGGACGATCACTTTACGACGTCATTTTGAAGTCTTTTCAAGACTAGTTTTTTGCCATAATTTTTTGTCGTATGGACGAACTTTTCACTACGTCATGTTGACGTCTTTCAAAGACCATTTTTTCACTATTTATTTTGTCATAAAAAAGTCTTAAAATTGACGTCTTCATGATGTCTTTTAAAGACTATTTTTGCCATTATGGTTAGTGTCGTACGACGACGTTAATATGACGTCATTATGATGTGTTTTCAAGACTAGTTTTTGCCATCATTTAATGTCGTATGGACGACCTTTTTACAACGTCATTGTGACGTCTTTCAAAGACCATTTTTCCAATGCTTTTTCGTCATATTAAGAATGTAAAAACGACGTCATTATCACGTCATTAAAAGATAATTTTTAAGTATTTATTTTGTAGTATAAAAGGCTTTATAATGACGTCTTTATAATGTCTTTGAAAGGACCATTTTTGCCATTAAGGTTTGTGTCGTACGCACGACAATATTAAGACGTCATTATGACGTCTTTACAAGACTAGTTTTTGCCATCATTTTTTGTCGTATGAACGACCTCATTACGTCATTGTGACGTCTTTTAAAAAACATTTTTTCCAATTATTTGTTGTCATATAGACGACGTTATTACAACGTGATTATGACGTCTTTCAAAGACATTTAAACAATTATTTTTGGCGTATGGACGACCTTTTTATGACATCAATAAGACGTCTTTATGTCGTCTAAATGGCGTAATTTATGGTACAAATTGACGTCTTCAAGACGTCTTCAAGACGCCTTTTCGGAAAAAGATACGTCATTATCACGTCAAAATATGACGTCTATATGACGGTAAACGCGGGTGCAAAATCTTCACTTTTTGACGTGAATTTATGACGTCTTTAAGACGACGTACACGACGTGAAAATCACGTCAAATCAATACGTAAAAATCACGTCTTATATTGACCAATAAGACGTCTTTATGGCGTCTTAATAACGTAATTAATGGAACAAATTGACGACTTAAAGACGTCATAAAGACGCCTTTTCGGATAAAAAATATGTCATTATCACATCAAAATATGACGTCTATATCACGGTAAACGCGGGTGCAAAATCTTCACTTTTTGACGTGAATTTACGACGTCTTAAAGACGACGTACACAAGGTGAAAATCACGTCAAATCCAGACGTAAAAATCACATCTTATATTGACCAATAAGACGTCTTTATGTCGTCTAAATGGCGTAATTTATGGTACAAATTGACGTCTTCAAGACGTCGTAAAGACGCCTTTTCGGAGAAAAATACGTCATTTTCACGTCAAAATATGACGTCTATATGACGGTAAACGCGGGTGCAAAATCTTCACTTTTTTACGTGAATTTAAGACGTCTTTAAGACGACGTGCACGACGAAAAACGACGTAAATTTGACGTCATTTTTACCAGTGTTTGCTATCAGGGATTCATTATTGGCTGTAGGCCATGTTGTTGGATCATACATAAGCCATATATGGTTTATGTTGGAACTGTGTATGACACTAAATACAATATTTATGTGGGAGTGGTGCATATTTATTAGTGTGTCAGTTATTTGCTTTCTTCGTGAAAAATATATCAAATCATAACACGCTTTCCCAGATGCAGTTAATCTTAAGCCCGAATTTCCTATCTAGGTATGCACCAGATTGCACAATTTCAAATTCATAAATGCAAAATCTTTCTTACCGTGGGAGGGGGATACCCCCTCCCAAACCCTCCCCCTCCCTCCCCTGCCCCAGCCCTCAGGCGCTTCGCTCCATCGGGACTCATTATTGGCAGTGTGTTGTTGGATCATACATAATGTTGCATAATTATGGTTTATGTTGTGTTGTGTGTGTGTGTTTTGGGGTACATATTTATTAGTGTGTCAATTATTTGTTTTCTACGTGAAAAATATATTAAAACTTTCTGGTCGATCAAATCATATCACGATTTCCCAAATACAGCCGAATTTCCTATCTAGGTATGCATCAGATTGCACAATTTCAAGTCCAAAAATGCAAAAACTCCCTACCGTGGGAGGGGGACACCCCCCTCCCACACCCTCCCCCCGCTCAGTCGCTTCGCTCCCTCGCAATGTCTCACTCTCACCTCTGGCTCAAACTTGGCAACCCAGAGTGTGGTTGGGCATGAGCCCCTATACACACCAAAATTGTGAGCCCCCTTGGGGTTTTGCCCCCCCCCCCCCAATCCAAAACTGCTTCCGGCGCGCCTGCCTCTGACCTAATAAAACAAATATGCAATTTAGCTGATTATCTGTATAATGCTAATTCTACAACAAATTTTCAATGTTGCCAAGGTAACATTGCTAAATTATCTAAAGAAACCTTTAAGCACATGAGAAAAAACAAACAAATATTGGACTGTCTACAACCTATTATCGCCTACAGGAATAATTCATCATCGATTATAAACGATAGTATCAAAGTGGAAATAACCCAATGATGCCAGGGTGGTAATATTGCTAGATTTCCTAAAGAATCCCTTTAGAACATGAGTAAAAACAAACAAACAAATATTGGACTTATGAACGTCTACAACATAATAGGATCGCCTACAGGAATAATTCATGATCGATTATAAACGATCGTATCAAAGTGGAAATAACCCAATGATCCCAAGGTGGTAATATTGCTAAATTTTCTATAGAACCTTTTAGAACATGAATAACAAAAGAAAATACAGTAGGACTTATGATTAACGTCTTCAGGTCTAATGGATACAGGATTCATTCATGATCGATTATAAACAATCGCATTAGAGTGCAAAGTAAAATTCCAATTTTTATAACTATTTACATTGAAAACATTGTTATTATGATCTTGTTTTTGCAGATATTAAAACTAATATAAATACCAACCTGTTTTTAATATTTTCAACATGATTTGCAAATTAATTATTTAGGCATCAACTCTTTGAAATACTAAACAGTCAATACTAACCATTTAAATCTCACATACTAAGAAGCGGGATATATATACGGAACCTATACGACAACTGATCAGTAAGGTATTAGACGTAGGTTATAGGATAGGATAGGTTTAGGAGTTAGGAATAGGATAGGATTATGTGTTACGTGTTATAAAACTGTTGACTGTGGAATATACTACAAGACATAACCATCTCAATTTTAAAATTTTTTAATAATGTAAAAATCGCTTCAAAATATGACGTCAATACGACGTCTTTTCGTCATAAAAAGACGTCGTTAGCACGTCAAAATATGACGTCTATATGTCGTGAAACGCGGGTGCAAAATCTTAATTTTTTGACGTGAATTTATGACGTCTTTAAGACGACGTACACGACTTGAAAATCACGTCAAATCAATACGTAAAAATCACGTCTTATTTTGACCAATACGACGTCTTTATGTCGTCTAAATAACGTAATTAATGGTACAAATTGACGACTTAAAGACGCCTTTTCGGAAAAAAATATGTCAATATCACGTCAAAATATGACGTCGATATCACGGTAAACGCGGGTGCAAAATCTTCACTTTTTGACGTTAATTTAAGACGTCGTTAAGACGACGTACCCGACGTAAAATGACGTAAATTTGACGTAATTTTTACCAGTGTCTGCTATCAGGGTAGGGATTATACATAGGCAGTGTAGAGTGGTCGGACTGATTGGGGACATGCAAATAATTGACTGGTATATACACTATAAATAACATTTCTGTATTTTGAAGGAATTTTCCCTAATGGTGTCATTGTTTCTGGGGTACCTCAGCGCCCCATCTCCTGCTGAAGGTCCCGGCCGCTGTCACTGAGTGGCATAGGGGTTGGGGTGTGCCCCCAATAATTGTATAACAGGAAAAAAAAAGTGTGCTCATACATCATTTAAAGATAAATATGTAGTGTGCCCCCCTTAAATGATACTTGATGTGCCACTCCCCCCCCCCCCCCCTTAAAAAAACACACAAAATAAAAATTTTTTCACCCCACTACTTCTAATCTGGGGGCATTTACTGTTATGATTTTACAAAGTAATCTAACCGGCAAAAAAAAAAACCGCCCCCCCCAAAAAAAAATTAAAAAGTCACTGGTTTTGATCAAGTTATTTCAAAAATGTCATTGTTCATCAAACTTAGTTTCCATTGTGAATTACAATCAGATCAAATAACCTTGAATAGAACATTGATTACCACATTTGGGGGCGTCATCTCAACGCCCCCGGCCCCCACAGGCTTATTCCCAATATTTGCATAGGGCTTCCACCCTGATATCATTTAGTGTATCCTAAGGAAGCCCCATGCCAAAAATGGCCCCTGTCATTTAATGACATGGAATGTATAACAACAATACAGATCAAAGTGCGCACAAACATAATTTAAAATGTGTATTTAAAAAATATATAGTGTGCTCCCCATAAATTATACTTGACGTGCCCCCCCCCCCCCCCCCCCCCCCCCCCCCCCCCCCCCCCCCCCGCTCCCATACATAAACATCCACCCCACTACTTCTAATCTGGGGTCATTTACTATTATGATTTTACATCTTTAACATACAAAATTAATCTAACCGGGCAACAACAAAAAAAGCCCCCCCCCCCCCAAGAAAAAAACGCCCCTCTCCCCCCCCCCCCCCCCCAAAAAAAGTCACTGCTTTTGATCAAGTTACTTCAAAACCTTTACAAATTTCATTTTAGATCATCAAATGTAATTGAATGAAGAATAATTACTGTGATTTTACATTAAATATCATTTGGGGGCTCCGGTACAGCGCCCCCGCCCCCAATGCC
>JBAMJV010006584.1:0-60700 GCA_037951105.1 Echinarachnius parma
TTTGCTTTTAAGTATGTGTCCTCTCTTTGAGTAAATTGAATTGGATTCTTTAGCACTCCATTGTGGTTCATTTGCATCAAATGGCAAAGATGTGAAATTTGTCACTCTTTTACAATCTGATGATTAATCGGAAATCTATGTTCACAATTTACTCAGTGTGATTAGTGTTGAAACTTTGCAATGAATGTACTATTCACTCCACCCTTGCACGCAAATGCTCATGCACAACCACACATAGGCACACACACACACACACACACACACACACACACACACACACACACACAAACACACACTCACACAAACACATGCACATGCACACACAGTCACACACACACACACACACACACACACACACACACACACACGCTCATGCACATACACACATAGGCACACACACACACACACACACACATGCACGCACAAACACACACCCACACACACACAGACGCCCACACACACATCCACCTACGCAAGAAAATACACAAACAGGACACAAAGTGTAAAAATGTGATGTTTTACATTATATTAGGTTTCATAGAAACACTGTACTTGACAAATACAGATACAGGTAGTTCTATGACATGTTTACTTTGATATTGAGATTCCTGAACTAAATTTAGCTTCAAATTATCTGATATTTTAAAAACAAAATATGCATACTCTATATGATTCCTGTGATTGTATCTAATATTTCCAGTTCATCAAATCAGTAAATGTGGTTATTGGGGTAGTTGAAAAACGCTAATAATGTGGGGTGGGGTGGGGGGCAAAAAACAATTGCCCCATCCTAGAGTTCTTGCCTTTTCATTGCCCCCCTCCCCATAGAAAAATGAATACAGAAATATACAATGTTCGTTGAATATTTACATTTTTATTCAAAATGATAAAAACAAATACATAGCTTACCACAAAATGTGTAAATCTTTGAACTAGGAAAATGCTTACAAAATATAAACAGAAGAAAAGACTAACAAGCAAACATAATCGATGTTAAGTAAAACTAATATGACTATTCTCATAAGGTATTTAATTTATTTTATTCAAATCAAAGCAGGAGAAAAATGTAAAATTTGGTATAGCTAGCAATCAGTCATATAAGTATTGTTTTGACCACAATATAAATTTGCCTATGAGCTATTATCTGAGTGCTGATCTGAAATTTAAATGATTTGACTCCAGATTTAGCTTTGATATAGGATTGTTGCTTATGTCTTTACAGTGGCGTAGCGACGTGGGGAGGGGGCTGGAGAGGGGGTAGGGGCATGTACCCCTCAATAATTTGAAAAAAACAATAGGAAACATAAGGGGACAATTTTTGAGAAAAAAAAACTAAATACATAAACTGTGGCCCCCAATAATTGTGCATGCCCCCCCCCCCCCCCCATCAGTTCCGACCACGCTATGCCACTGTGTCTTTACATACAAACAGTATGTTGGCACTAGAAGTGTTTTGGGGTTTCAGAGATTTCCCGTAAAGGAGTGGTCACATTGGACACGACTCCCCACGACTAGACCCACGAATGCAGTACAAATCAATGGCAAGCCGTGTTTAACATTTATTCCTATTTCTTGATATCAAGAATTCAATTCTTGATATCACGAAATCGAATTCTTGATATCAAGAAATGCATTCTTGATATCAAGAAATGCATTCTTGATATCAAGAAATATACTTTTTTGTATTGGTAATACTTGATATCAAGAAATAAACTGATATCAATAATTCAATTATTGATATCAAGAAATAGGAATAAATGTTAAAAACGGCTTGCCATTGATTTGTACCAATGCGTACTGCATTCGTGGGTCTAGTCGTGGGGAGTCGTGTCCAATGTGACCACTCCTTAACATGATGTGGCTTTAAAGCGATCCATTAACTTCGCCAAAATAATTCCTGAATTATGAGATATTTACAATTGAATGAATACCATTCCAGCCTTTTCCATTGTAGTCAAACTCAATGAGCAAAAGTGATAAAATCTTATATCAATTTTATCTTAGCACTTTTTACTAGGTACAAAGAGTTTATTTTCTGTGAAAAATAAACTATAACACATCATTCAGAAGTCTCAAATATTACATTTGGAAAAATCTTATGAAGTTAAAGCCAAATTTTCGTTTTTTGGGAAAATTACCAAAGGTAACTTTATTGGCCAAACTATTTGATAAGTATCGTTGAAATAGTATAGCAAAGAGCTTGTGTGGAAAAATCTGAACCTTAGTAATGTTAAATTAAGAAATATCAGTTGAAATGTTTATTCATGCTGCTGACATTGGCCCTAAATTCACCACCAGTTCGGCCTGATAAAGCCATTCGTGTCTGGAGCGCACATCGTTGAAGATTTACCATTTTACCATGTTTAACCATGTTTAAGCAGCCGCGAACATACAGTCTAATTCTATCAGCGGCTGATAGTTGTAATTTCGAACATTTTATTGCTCAAATATTAAATTTTGATGCAGTTTGTGTTCAAACCTTTACATTAACAGATAGGTTATGATATATTCTTTCACATGGTTGGTGAAAAAAGGCGTATTTTTTCAAGTTTTGTTGGTGGGGCATTTCCCAGAACTGTCATTTGGCTTTAATGGATCCCTTCACAATACCAATTCTACCCAGTTTCCTGCTAAATTTGCTGTGCAGTGCAGTCACAAGTTTGGAAGAGGAAGTGTTCCTCTGTCACATGACATTATCTAGGGTCAAAGGTCACAAATCACCTGACAGATCTCACCACTGGGTTGACCGGGCATTCCCATAATCCAACGCCTGGTTGACCTGGACACAGGATAGAAAAAGAGAGAATAACGGACATGATTAAATGCAGTTTGCATAAAATGTTTAAATATTTTTTTAATATTTGATTTATTCATTACATTTTAATGATAAGCAGACTTTAAACAGAAAATGAAATGATACATAAAACATAGTTACACTTATACAGTAAATTTGTTTTAGTTTTATTTGATCCATTTCAATGTATTGCATAGTTGAATTTAAACAGAAAAGGATTTAAAACAAAAAAAAGAAAAAGATTATCAAAATAAAAAGGAAACTATTGAGAAAGTATAGCTGCATTATGTATAATTTAAGTTAACTGGGGAAAAACTGGTTGAGAAAAGGTGTAAGTATATAAGCAAAGAGCCATTAAAATAGAATTTAATAGCTAATTCTCGTCTGACCTTTTCAGTTTTGAGTTGAATGTACATTGAAGGGTCCCATGACATTCAGAGAATCCATTCATTAAAAATTATTGATAATAATACAAAACAAAAATGTATCATACAAAACCAGGACACTAATACGACTTCTTCTCATGAATATTAAAAGCCACTACATTTTACGACAGTAAATACCATTATAACTATTATTTCCTTTCATTATGTGCAATTTACTTTAATATGCCGGTCATGAGATTTCCTGCCTTGCGAAAGGTTGCTGGTATCGTAAACTGTAATAACTTCCGTAGTCTGGTTTGAGAACTTTGATCATTTAACTTAATAATGCTTTTTATGAAAGTGATAGTAAAGACTTCAATCATATACCAATATCATTGTTAGGTTCTTCTGAATGACTTTGATAGTTTTATAGAAAGAAACACTATGTATTTTGTTTCCCTGTCTACTTTAAATAAAAATACAGGATGGCCATCCTCAGTTGAAAAACTGCTTTACAGGTGTGCCCTTGTATACAAATACAAAAACCAGTACAACCAACATAATAAATAAGCTACATACATTATATAAATTTAAATCAACAGATATATAAGAAATAAACATTAAAACACACAAAAAACATATGAAAAGGCTTAAATATATTTACACAATCAAACGATTTACCTAGTGACAAATGTGAAAATGTATGTTATATTTTATCAGCTACTACCTAATTAATTTAGACTATAACTGAAAAGCATTCCAGAATGCACTTGAATTCAATTCAATCATAAATCCAGCCATAATTAGGGAGATATCTGAACAATGAAAACCCATTTCACTGATTATTCTGTGACCGTAAGCCAAACAAAAAATGTACAAGAGAAATATGAAAGCTCCAATGAATTTGGGTTGACTTTGATTAATTTAATGGATCACTTAAAATAATTAGTAGTTCTAGGTCTTTTATTCAGCTCACTTGCCATAAAGACCACTAATGTTAGAAACTTGTTTTACAAATTTCCAAGTCACATAGTTCAATATTCTTGGTAATTCATTTTGGTTACATCCTGATCTAAAATAATCTTTGATACAGTTATAAAGAACACCGATGAAATAAACTATTTTTACATCAGACTTATTTCCGAGACACATAATTATAGTTCAATATTCTTGGTATGTCATTGTTGTTGCATTATGATCTAAAATAATTGTTAATTCTAATTTAATTGTGTACATTTTGTCAACCCTTAACCAGTCTTGTGAAACATAACCAAGTGAGAACATTAAAAAAATGGAATTGATAGTCACATCATTAAAATAAAATACAAGACTATAATTCTAAATAGGTCACAATTATTGCGCAATATACCATTCCGTCACATGTTCAGAGAAGCTTCTGCAGGCACACGTTGATATGATAATTACAGAAGATATATATATATACATTATGTAACACTGACTTCCTACTACCTTGAACATTGATCACATACTGGTACCCTACCAGGCTACTATTTATATCAAGAGAAATTATTAGCTTCAAACACATTTCACCCACTAATTTTAACAACATTTTCAACTTTTCGGCTACCTTCAAGACCCTGTTTCATTACCAATTATTTCCATTGTTGTGACCAATTACTGTAACTGTATGGCAACAACCAATATTCTGATGGACTGTTGTCTTTATTAGAGGTTTCAATATTTGGACATTTGCAACAACTGGAATTTAAAGCCCAATACCAGTTTTTGGAAAGTAGTCGAAAACATCTATATTGACCAATATTGTTGAATAAGTATTTAAAAAGGGCTTGTGTGGTAAAATCCGAACCTAAGCATCATTAAATACAGAAATATCGAAAGAAATCAAATGGCCGCCCGTGAAATTTATAAATCCACCGCCCGTTCGCACTTGTCCGCGCCGCTAGCCGTATAGCGAAGACCACGAGGTAATTTGCACGTAGTGTATGTGCGATTCCGCGTTGGCGGTACGATTTACAGTAAATCAGTTTTATGATTTTGCAAATATATCAATTAGTAGGCAGTTTCCTGGACAGATTTATATAATCCCATATTAGTAAAATTATTTCTTTCACATGGTTGGGTAATAAGAGCATTCATTTCATTTTTTTGGGGTGGGGTATTTCCCACTACTGTCATTTATTTGAAACAGGGCCCTGTTCACCAACATGACATGTATTCTTAGCAAACTGGGCACAAATTCATACAAATTTTGTGGATTTTGACAATTTATGTTACCTAGATCCCTTTAATTGTAATGGACACTCTTTTTGTTGTTGCATAAAGCAACACATACTAAAAGACGCAGCCAATTGGCACATTTAAATGCCAAGCTTTCTTAGTTTCCAATCTAATCAACTTATAGTTAGTTTCCTTATTATAAAAGTAATTCAATACATTCAGGATATATATAACAAAGGGAACCAAAGTTGGCAGATATACTATAATAAAGTCTAAAAGGATTGTATGCAAATGATGATCGATGGGAGGGTCTCATGTAAGATCTGATTAGTCACAGTTCAGGGTCGAATATCACATTCTTCTGGAATGAATGAGGTGCTACTAGGTAGTACTAAATATGGCTGGCACAGGAATATGTAGACACATCCCATCAAATATTGAATTAAGTTCTGACTGTTCAGATGTCAGTACGTGATTGCTCGCAATTCAGCAGCCTTTTATCATTATGAAAAAAAAGGGAAAACAAACATTATGAAAAATGGAAACAAATTAAAAAGTGTCTTTGACAATCTGAGGATCCATCAAATATTCAATTTAGTTTGGTCCACTTAGAAAAGAATCAGGTTTTAATACATCAATTTGTGATTACCTATAATATGCACTTTTGGCAGACTTTATGCATAACAATGCATGTTGAAACTTGAGGACTATTAAATCATCAAATTCTACTGTATATTGTTTAGGTATTTAGAATCAGGTGTGACTGTACGTAAAATAGCCTCAAGTAAGAAATGATTTGGATGTTCAGATTGGCAATACTTATCATGAAATCAGCTCAGGAAATGATTGACTTATCACAAAGAGACTAGAGGACCGTAAGAAAGGGAAACAGATTGAAAATGTTTCCTTTCACTTACAAGCAAAATGTTCTGTGTTTCAAGGTATAGAATAACATTCTGAAAAATTAAAGAAATACAAAGAAATAAGAATGTGGCCCCAAATAATCAACGTGCCCCCAATTAGTCAGACCATTCTATAATGTATACACCACCATAGTCATACCCAGGATTTTTTCAAGGGGGGCGTTTTAGCTTCATTCAGTGGCGTAGTTGGGGTGTGTTTGAATACCTTAGTCATTTTATTTCGCAAATTTATTTCGCCCCCCCCTTGGTACGCCTATGTACACCACTGCCAATTTCCTTGTCCGTCTACACTGAAATATCACTTTCCACTGAATACTACGAGAAGGGGACGTAGTGAAAGTAATCTACTTTCTTGGACGCGTCACGACGGTGACTCAGTGTGAAATGACACCCAACAAATACATTCCATTTCATAATCGATTGCAATATTCTCAAGAAATTCAAGAAAAGTTTCACTTCCAAATCTCAGGATGCAATATAGAACTACACCAACAAATTAATTCATTTCAAAATCGACTGCCATATTCATAAGATATGAAAGAAAAGTTTTGCTTCGACATCTCACGATGCATTATAGAACTACACCAACAAATTAATTCATTTCAAAATCGACTGCCATATTCATGAGAAATGAAAGACAAATTTCACTTCCAAATCTCGTGATGCAATATAGATTACCAATAACAGGGACAAATCTGTATTTCAAAATCAAAACCAAGTAAGCATGAAATATAGAATAGAAAATGAAGAAAACAAATAAAAATCTCATGAATATAAATATACCATGTATGTCAATTAATCTATAGACTCATTATTGAACATCTTCATATGACAATCTAATTTCATGTCAATTCATGTCAGATTTCATTACATGTTTCTCATTTCGCCTTTTGTAAAGGTCCAGCTAGGATCGAAAGTTTGGGCCCCTTATAAAATAAGCATCATGAATAGATTGACAATGTAGGAGTGCATATATATTTTCACAATGTCTACCACCTTATCTCTCTCTATTCCTTTCTTTTTATAGAAAATAGTAATACTTTGCAATAAAATAGAATAAAGGAAATAGTACTGTTGTATTGAATTGACTAACAGCAAAAAAGGAAGTTATGTAGACATAAATGATCATTTCATCAATTTTGCTTTCATGTTCTGGTTTGTGTTGAGGAAGATAGTGGTTTGTCGACTAACTTACTTCCCTTTTCATTTCCTGGCAAATATTCTGCATCCGCTTTTTAAATGGAATACCCACTGCCCTTCAGGATATAATTGCCACTATTATACAGTTTGGCCGGACGCAATAAGACCAGTTGGACTATTACTGGTTCATACCAGTTCATAAGATGCAATAGACCAGTTGGACTATTACTGGTTCATTCCGGTTCATAAGATGCAATAGACCAGTTGGACTATTACTGGTTCATTCCGGTTCATAAGATGCAATAGACCAGTTGGACTATTCATTCCAGTTCTTATGATTCATTTCATTGACATCATTTTAATTTTTAGTTATCAAAGTATTGACAACAAAAACACAAAGTTGTTAATATGATAAATGAAATGAATTTTTTATATAAAATAACTTCTAAAGATCTTATTTCATCAAGGATTTGGTAAAATGAAAATAAACGCTGAGACCAGCATGATAGACAATGGTCCCTTGAAGAAGAATAAGGGCTACCTAATAAGAGGCTGCATCAACAATATATGCGTTTTAATTTGAACCAAAGGAAATAGATTGATTTGCATGAAAAAGCAGTTTGACGTGTCTGGTAAATTGATATCCTCTTCAAATATACAACAAACAACAGTAATAGAGCAATAGACTTGATCACTTACTTTTTTTAATTTTTTATTTCCCAGCAACTTTTCAGTAAGACAGGATATGATAAAGACAGTGCCACTTTCTACTGGTATAGGCCCACATAAACCTCCAGGCTAAACTTTGGTAATTTTTATTTGAGACAAAGGAAAATATTACTAGCCTGAAAAAAGTAACCACACCTGCACAAAACATGAAATGATCAAACTATCAAATGTAACAGCCCTTGCCCTACCGCCATTCTGGTGACATACACAATCAAAACAGTGTCAAGTATTACTGTTATACAGGGTGGCCCAAAAAAAACGGAACGGGGCACTTCCCAAAATATAGTAACAAATGTATTATGTCCATCGGATAGAGTGTCTTTTCAAATGAACAACGATACCAAGAACAGTCAATTTGGTCGTGTAGTTTTTGTTTTAGGGCGCTGTGAGTGACACCATGTCAGGTTCTCTTTTTTGTCAATTTGTATTGAGCCAGCGCTTGATGAATCGCACTAACCGCCGTTCATATCGTTGAGCATCGCGCACTATTGTTAGTGTGCACTCAGCCGTGTGCCGAGAGAATGGACATGGTCGCTGAATGGTATTACGGGCAAGGAGTGCGGTTAAACCGGCATTGACTAGGTCGAAATCGACATAAATCGGCACCTGACATGGTCTCACTCACTGCGTCCTTAAACAAAAACGACCTGACCAAAATTACTGTTCTTGGTATCGTTTTTCATTGGAAAGGACACCCTATCCGATGAACATAAACATTGTGTTATTATATTTTGGGAAGTGCCCCGTTCCGTTTTTTTTGGGCCACCCTGTATAGGCCTTCATGGTATTTTCATTTGATCTAAAAAGAAACATGTTACTATGCTGAAAATGTAACCCTCCATCATAAAACATGAAATGCTTAAATTATTTAATGCGATAGCCCTTGCCCTAAACCAGGCGACCAGATGTAAACAAAAGCATTTAAGTGACATTGTTACTGGTATAGGAGATCAACTAGGGTATTGTCATTTGACACCAAAAGAAAATAATTATGACAAGGCTGAAAATGTAACTCCTCCAAGAAAAAACATGAAATTAATGCTAAAAAAGTATCAAATGTAATAGCCCTTGCCCTATCTACATCAGGTGACATACACAATAAAAAGCAGTGACAATTATTACTGGTATATGTAGGCCTTTGGTATTTTCGATTGATTCATGTTACTAGGCTGAAAATGTATCGTTACCCTCCATCATAAAACATGAAATGCTTAAATTGTTTAACGCGATAGCCCTTGCCCTAAACCAGGCGACCAGATGTAAACAAAAGCATTTAAGTGACATTGTTACTGGTATAGATAGGCCTTCATAAAGCTTGGAGATGAACTATGGTATTTTCATTTGACACCAAAAAAAAAAATATTAATAGGCTGAAAATGACACCCTCTAGCACAATAATTCTTAAATTATCAAATGAAGAGCCCTTGCCCTACCTACATCAGGTGACATACACAATAAAAGCAGTGACATTATTAATGATATGTATCATATAGGCCTATAATATGAGGTGCTATTAGATGAGCCATGGTATTTTCATTAGATCCAAAAAGAAAAACAATCCTATGCTACATGAGAAATGTAACACGTCCAGCACATAACATGAAATGCTAACATTATCAATAGTCCTTGTCCCAAACCAAGGCCACCAGATGTTAATAAAAGCAGTTATTACAGGGGTAGTACAGTTTTGGTAAGGCTGAGCTTTAGTAACCAAACCTGCACAATAACATTACAAACTAATAGTTATAACTCCACCATGCTCGAAAGGTATAGAATAGAAAATTACAAACGACTAAGTAAAAAGCCTGTTATTATTCAAAAAGAGCCATTCAAACGCAAGAGGGAGCTCTCTAAAAGAGCATTGGTTTCAACCATTTTTCCTACAAAATTATGCATGTGATGTTTTGTTGAAATAATGAATAAATAGAGAGATCATCAACAACTATTTAAAACCCTCTTTCGACAATTTTTGAAAAAGTGGAAGCATTTTAAAATTTAAAAAAAATTCATCAAATAAATTTGGGCCCCAGATTTATTACGATCGGATATATTTATTGATATTTCAGCCGTTTCTGAACCAATTTTGATCTAATTAAGTTTATTCTGCCATTAAAATGATATGGTCTTTCAAATTTTACACTCAGTTTTTCATTATCTCACAAAAAAAATATTTTGTGCAGCGCCCTCTATACCAAAACTGAACTACCCCTTTATCTGGCCATATAACTGGTAGCCCTACATAAAGCTCCAAGATGAAATATGGTAATTTCATTTTACACCAAAGGAGAATATTGTTAGGCTGAAAATGTAACGCTATATTTATTATTTAATGCAATAGCCCTTGCCCTAAGCCAGGTGACCAGATGTTAACAAACTGGTATAGGCCTTCATAAAGCTCGGAGATGAACTATGGTATTTTCAGTTGACACCAAAATAAAATATTACTAGGCTGAAAACTAGCCCCAGATGACCAGATGTAAATAAAAGCAGTTGCAATATCATTGGTATAGGCCTATATAATATTTAGCTCCAAGATGAAATATGGCAAATTTATTTGACACCAAAAGAAAACATTACTAGGCTGAAAATCAGACCCTTTTGGCACAACAATCAAAATGTATATTTACTATCAAACTAACAAACAAACAAACTAACTAACTAAATAAATAAATAACTAAAGAATAAGTAAGTAACTGAGTAAATAAGTGCCAGTAACTAACCAACTAACTGTACTAAAATACCTTATAACAAAGCTACTACTGGGCAATTCCACGATAAAGTGGACATGACCACCAAATTTTCAAAATGGTCAGATAGTTTCAATTTTGGTATCAAAATAAAGCTTAAGAACTGAATTTTTAAAGTCTGACCTTTAAAATAGAAATATACATCAGGAACATATTAAAATATGCGCATAAAATATGAATAATTAATTTTCACCCAAATGTCTGGAAAACGTGTTGAAAATAAATCAATATAGCAAGAGCAAGTAAGACAGGAGGTAAAAACTTATTATATTTTCTCAGAGGTTTAGGGTTGAATGTAATAAAAAAATTCATTGAAGTTAATTTTTTTCATTTTGATACGCTTCAATGAACAATTCATTTATGATAAAGAATATTGTCCCGCTGTTACGGTAAAAACTGATATTTTTAGCATTGTAAGAAAATTACGAACACAAAAAAAACAACTTAAATTGCCCAAATCTTGACCACACATATCTACCATAAACAAGTATCAAAATGATGATTGGACATTTCATTAATTAATTAAAAATGGTTGAATAGTGGTCCCGGTGTTACGGTCACTGTAACACCGGGACTGTAACACCGGGACTTACATTGCAATAGTACAGGGAGCATAGAGAATCACTGCATACTAAAGTGACCAGCTAGTTTCTGTCATGTTGGGGTGGTAGCTTGATGCATACATACTAAATTGTTGCTTGATCTACTACGGTACTACCTAAAGTAAAAATGTTTTGAGTTTTTAGTAAGAAAACCCATTTTCCCATAGACTTTGTACATTACAGTCCCGGTGTTACAGTGCAATTTTGTATACTCTAGTTCATAATTATCTTGATAATAGTTTTTTTTTACAAATAACACCCAATTATTATTATTGAGTCTCTACTACACCAAATCAACATAGCCACTTTTCAAAATGTTCACTAACTTCACAGAGTTTTGCCAGTAAAGTAAGACAACCTGATTTTCCATAGACTTTGTACATTACAGTCCCGGTGTTACGGTACAATTTTGTATACTCTAGTTCATAATTATCTTGATAATAGTTTTTTTTTACAAATAACACCCAATTATTATTATTGAGTCTCTACTTAACCAAATCGATATAGCCACTTTTCAGAATATTCACTAACTTCACAGAGTTTTGCCAGTATAGTAAGACAACCTAATTTTCCATAGACTTTGTACATGCCCTTTCAGAGGTCCCGGTGTTACGGTCACGGTGTTACGGTACAATTTTTTATATGCTAGTTCATAATTATCTTCATGATAGATTTTTTTTCCAATTAGCACCTAATTATTATTATTGAGTCTCTACTATACCAAATAAATATAGCCAAGTTTCAAAATGTTCATTAACTTCACAGAGTTTTGCCAGTATGTAAAGTGTTAAAAAAAGCATGTCCTTTTTGCGTCCCGGTGTTACAGTAGTAATTAATGATGCGTAACTCATTAATAAATGAAAATTTTGTATTAATTTTTTTTTTCAAAGTTGCTTGTGATAACAGTCAAAGATATACAATAAAAGATTGTTCTCATTCTTTACACTTAGTTTGTTATTTACATTTGGAAAGTGAAAATGTGTTCTGAAGTGTCCCGGTGTTATCGTGGAATTGCCCTACTACCAATTACAGCAAACCAAAAGCTTCAAGAACAGTAGTAAACAAACAAAAGAAAAATCAAGCAACCAAACAAAATATATCAGATCCCTTGACTGCAAATAGCTAGTGTTATTCCAAAATGTAGGATTTGACAGGTTAACGATTGCAAAAACATAAAAACGTCTGATGGTTAGACTAACTTTCCTCCTCCTACTAATACTACTACCAGCGCACCCAAACAAAGCCCCAAGCTTGTGTTTAAAGCGATTGGGGTTGGAAGTTCATTGTCTGTACTATCATGACTATTGCCCTGTAGTTGGTCTACAAACGCAGACCCCATTTCAATCTATGTCAAAATAATAGCTTTGCAACATCGCTGGAAAGTACATTAGTGTGGATAAGCAAGTATAATTCTACAATTTAGCACTGAGCTTCATCAAAACTAACTACTAGTTGAGCAACGTGGCAAAAATTGCTATTAGTAATCTTATTAGTAACGTGAGAATGATTTAGTCAGACAAATGATACAACAAAGCAAAAATAGTTCCTGCCTGATTCACACAGCCTTTGTTTGTTATCAGTACTTGTAGTAGGCCAATAATTATAAAGGTGATAATATAGACAAGTTGCCTAGTCTTTCTCAGCAGACCTTTTAACTAAAACGGTAATGGTTCATGGTTGTCAATTTGTAAGAATTTCTATTCACCAGGGCAAGTGGCGTAGCATGGTCAGAATGATTGGGGAGGGGGCCGAGGGGGGGGGGGGGGGTCCCATACAAAAGTGCTACCCACCGTGTCCTCTGAAATGGACCCTAATGTCGAAAACTTGTACAACTGAAAAAGTACCCTTTTTTTAAGGAAAACGTTGACGACGCCGTATAGCTGGAAACTTGTGCACCTGAAAAGGTACCCTTTTGGGTTTTTTTTCTAATGAGTGCTGAAAACCACCCCTTTTTAAGGAAAATATAGACTGCGCGGTATAGTTGAAAATGATACTCTTTCAACGCTTTTTTATGGACGCGGGTGTGTAGCCAGTCATGTTGGGAGTGACCCACCCGGGGGAGGGGTGCACACAAATAATAGGGGGCAGACCTAATGTATTCTCAACAAATCATCTCTTTTGATATGGTTTTAATATGCTCACAAGTCTATAAAAATAAATCATACACACATACACATATATACATGGCCCATACATTCATCATTTCAATAATCATTGATTCACATTTGGTGATTCATAAGTTGACCGAGACTGCAAGAAGAGACTAGTCACCCATTGTTAGCCCCAGTAGCATGTGGGTGGTTCTAGTCTGGTTTTCTGGTAAACAGACCCCGCCCTAGTTTCAACCCAGAATAGAAAGAAAGGTGAAATATCAATATGACTACTGTAGAGGATAAATATAATACCACATAGTAACATTGTAGCGTAATTATGAATGATCTTTTCGGGGGTCAGGAAGGGGGAGGGGCACTGGACGGGGCCTTGTATCTTTACGAAGGGAACCGCTACTTTTTTCTTGTGTGGTAGGAGTTAGTGCAAGAGGGCCCATAAAGACAATGATTTTTCTTGCGGGCTACTAAGTCTAAGGGGGCACTTATAATAAAATATATGTACAGACAAACCTGTGTATAGTGACCACCTAGAGGAAGCAAGATAAGTGGCCACTGTAGACAGGTGACCTCAATATAGACAGGTTCCATATAACATTAATATTCTTAGCAGGAGATCACATTGGTGGCCACTGCAGGCAGGTGACCACTAAGACAGATTTAACTGTATGTATTTATTTATTTTTTAATTTAATTTAATTTTTATTATTATTTTTTTTAAAATTATTATTATTATTATTATTATTTTTTATTTATTTTTTTTTATTTTTTATTTTTTTGGGGGGGGGGGGGGGCACACTTAGCCCCTGACCCCCAATCTATGCCCCTGATACCACAAAAGTGCATGATTATTTGTTTCTCTGATTTGGCGACCACATCACCTCACCACTTCCACCTACTATCCACGTGAAGTGACGTGACGTTGGCCACATGCATACGGGCTGAGTCACTCTACCCCCTCAAAGATTCTAAATATCACACGGTAAACAGTTTCTGGTTAATCATTTAATATGATTCTTTTCTTTGTAATCATTCTTCTCTTTATTATTCAATAATTGACATGAATAGTATGATAGGACAATAGTCTAAATATATTTTTTAAAAGTCAACTTTGTATTGTATTATTCAATTTAATAAAACAAAATGTTTGGTTAATGATGGGGGGGGGGGGGGGGGGGCATTAATTTGAAAAAAAACAAGAGGAAACATAAGGCTGTTTCTTTTATAAACAGCAGACAACTTTTTTTATTTTAGTCTTCACTAAAAATTGATTGGATCAATAGATATAGTCAATATTGTTTGTGCCTAAATTGGTATACAAAGCAACAATTGTGTAAGATACGTGACATCTCTATTGGTTTCTACTTAAACAGTAGACTAACCGTTCCTTTGTGTTGAGTATACATTGAATGATCTTCATTATCTGTAGATTACAAATGCTTGGCTGATTTTGAATACTGTAGACCATATTTGGAAGTAGGATGGGGTCATGGGCTGTTTTATATAGTCAGGTGACACTTTGAACAATAGTTTTGCATAATGACAAAGGAATCAATTCTTGCAGTATTATTGTCCAATAAATGTCAATAAAATGAAAGTAAGTAATTAAAAAAGCGATAAGATATATTACATGGGCAAGGAATTCATAAATGGCAATATCATGGGAAAAAAAGAGGAAAATCTTCAATTATATGAAAAAGAAATGAGTAGAGTATGAAAACAAACATAATAGAATACAGTAGTAAGGAAGAAGAAAATTCAGCAAGCTCATCACATGCAAAGAATGCCATTTGATCATAGACTAAACACTGAACAATACACGCCTAATCTGTATTTGCAATCGAATGAGTAGTAAGGTTTGTCGCATACCATTTATATATTTGTTGATAGCTACCTGGGCAAGGGTTAGTGTAGTAAGGGTCACGTTTACGGATACTGTGTATGATTGTTAGTCTATGTTTGAAGTCTCTTTGTTTTTGTATGATAACAGTTGGAAATAATGATTACAACTGGATAGTTCATTGAAATGAACGTTTAAATGTCATTTGTAGGTACATTCATGTAATGAATTGAGGCATGCGTATGAATTAAAATTAGACTGATACAAAACAAACATTCTATGCTTGCATTTTGTAGATGAATAACTACTAGTTAAAGGGATAGTTGAGTATTGGTCAAACTTAACTTTAGTAACCAAAACCTGCACCATTACGGTACAAAGTAATAGTTATTACTTCACCATGCTCGAAAAGTATACACAATTACGAACGACTAAGTAAAACCCCTGTTATCATTCAAAAAGAGCCGTTACAACTCAAGAGGGCGCTATTTAAAAAAAATCATTGGTTTTAGCCTTTTTTCATTCAAAATTGTGCATTTAATGTTTGTTAAAATAATGATTCAATAGAGATATCATCAACGACTTTAAAAAAAACCTATTCAGATTTTTTTCAAAGTAGTCTTCGAGCATTTTAAAATTTTTTTCTAAAAAGTCTAAATATCGCCCGGTGATGTCCGGTGTGAACTATTTTGAATAAAAATATATTTATGGATATTTCGGCCGTTTCTGAACCGATTTTGATCAAATAAAGTTTATTCTGTCATTAAAATTTTATGTTCTTTCGAATTTGACAGTCAGTTTTTCATTATCTCACAAAAAAATATCGGGGGCACTTCGGGAAATACCAATACTCAACACTAACTTTAAGGTTAGTTAAAGTTAAAGTCTTTCCCATGCCTATTTTGGCACATAAGGCGGAGCCTTTCTCCTATTCATTAGCCCTAGGCCACACGTCTACTAAATGTAGCAAAAGCTACAGAAGGGGGCCAGTCCTCTGGTAACTCGTGGGATTAACTTCCCCTTCTCCATTCTATAAATGCTGAATGCCTGTCTAGAAGACAGAAGGTACCATTTTTAAAGTCTTTGGTATGACCTGGACTGGGTTTGATCCCAGGACCACCCGTGCATGAGGCCGACACTCTAACCGCTATTACCCCCATGCTTGGTTAAAGGTAGTTAAAGGACCTACAGAATACAACGTATGTTGACACTTATTCCATAGTTGATGACTTGAAACATAGGTATGCCGAAGAAAAATCCATGAAAATAAACACAGTAGTGATTTAAGACTAGTTTCCTGATGCCATATCTTACTTAGCAGCCAATTTACGCCCCACCCACATTTAGCATCCGGAATAGGCAGCGTGATCGACGTGTGATTGACAATTCATTTGCTTACGTCATTACGCGTCATCTACAGAATTTAGTTCATTAGTCCGGTCTTTAGATGACGTCACATTTTGGCGATTTAAAAGGGGCGTTCCCAGGACAATAAGATATTTACTAATTACCCCAAAATTTATTGATTTCATGAGAAATGAATGCTAAATTCTTTTTCTTCGGGAAAAATTACTTATAGAGAGCCGAATTGTGAAAATTAGGCCATCTAGACGCTGTAGTTCCTTTAAGGTACTGAGGATAAAAGAGAGCTAGTTATATATATACAACTATTCTTTCAAATAAAAACAAACAAATCATGCAAAGCAAAATAAAACTAAATTAGCAAGTTGTGGACATTGTCTCTGTCTTAACTAACTTTTCATCTAATTAATTCTTTCTGTTTGGTAACACTATTCTTATGGGAAAAAAAAGGTTTCCTTTATACCATATTATTTGTTGATAGTTAGGGAGTTAGCAGAAGTGAATCAGATTTGGCCAAAATAATCACAAATTTATACACATATGAAAAGAATATACATTTATCCATTTCCATGATCATTGTATATCATATTTCAATTTCAATTTCAAATTTCAAATCTCATCTCTAAACAAAAATTATTTACAATTATACACATTTCAGCAATATCATTGTTGTGTGTGTGGAAATTTAAATGACAGCTTGACAACTTGTTGGCAACAAACCAATGACAAACTTTGCATGCCGATCATTGGATTGTGAATGAACATTTTCCAATCAGTTTTTATGATTTCTATAATCACAAAATCACAATCCAAGGTTCCATTAACTTTGACTGCCAAATTTGGGCGGAAAATTTTTACGCAAGGTCAAAATAATATCAAATAAAAAGGTACAAACATAAATATGGTATTTAGGCTTTTGCAAATACAATAACTATATGATGTTCCAATTGACTTTGATTTCAAAATACAGTACTAGAAAATGATGTATTTGTACAATCACAATACAAGGTTTCACAAATGCCCAACAAAAACATTTGAGTGCCAAGTTTGGGTAGTTGATACAACAAGATTGCATACTGTAGTATCTTTGAAAATGTTTCAAAATATTTATACTGTATTCATATGGTCTAAAAACGACTCCACCATTCCTTTTTATTTAAATAATGAAATTATTTTTTATGTTAGTGACAAACTAAGCATCATTATTACATGATATTACACAGAATGTGGATTTGGGTTGTGGAATGCGCAGGAAATGTTTCAAATATGATTTTAATCATATCAGTTTTAAATATAAGTGATACATATACATTGGCGCAACTATGGGGAGGGGGTGGGATGATGGGGGCATTGGGGGCACGTGCCCCCCCCCCCCTCCCCTGGACAATTTGGCAAAAAGATTAAGAAACATAATTGAAAATCCTACCAAAAACAAAGAAGTACATACGAGTGTGCTCCCCAATCATTTGTGCGCCTCCTAAATCAGTCCTACCACCCCATACACCACTGGTAATATAAATATAATTGACTGTCTAAAATGATAATGATTCTTTTATGGAAGAATGATGCAATATTTGACATTTGCAAAGTATTTCAATACACATTTTTCTACACGTTTCTAGGTGCGTGTTTTCCCCTATTATTTCACTTGGGAAAATTAATATTTCTGTATATATATCTGTCCTTCTCCATGCTTTATGGACGGGTGTTTTCTACTTATAGCATCTCTATTGATGCATGCGCATATCAATAATGCCAATGACGTAAATAACCGGTCCGTTTGATGCAATATTTGACATTTGCAAAGTATTTCAATACACATTTTTCTGCACATTCCTAGGTGTGTGTTTTTCCCTATTATTTCACTTGGGAAATAAAACAGTAACAAAAAAGAGAGAAAATTCCCTATTTCATGTCTGCCCTTCTCCACACTTTATGGACGGGTGTTTTCTACTAATAACATCTCTATTGATGCATGCGCATATCACTAATACCAATGACGTAAATAAACGGTCCGTTTGGGCGGCGCTCGTGAAACGTTGCTATTCAAATCGACGCTCATTGACTAGACAACACGGTGGGGCGGATATTGACAGAATTCGTTATTGACTTTGCTTTTATGACAGATCTATATAATAAGCTATATTTTCCCCACTTCCCTTTTGTATAAATCCAACAAAAAGAAAAATGTTTACAAATTGTTTTGAATGACAACAAAGACAAATATGAAAGTCATCATGCAGTCCTTCTGTATACAACTTCAAGGTCAGTCAAACTTAAAGGACCAATCATGTTTTTCATTATTATCATTATACTTAAAAGAGGATAGAAATATAATGGTTAGTAATTATAATTATACAGTCCATGACAAAGGGGAAATGGTGCTTGAGCTTATGACAGATTTCTGTTTTAATTTTATGTCATTATTTTATAATTATTATGAAAAGAATAAGGCCAATTTATTTGAAATGACAATGGAACAGTATGGTTATGACCACCCTCTCTCCTTTCTACTGATCGATTTCAAATACTTAACTCCACTTTAAAGGGATCTAGCAACTTTGTTGGCAAGTGCACAAATAAAATGTGTATTAGAGTGATCTGATATGTCCACAAAGTAATGTGTGAACATCTTACGTTAATTGGATGTTTTTTGGCTGAGATATGAGCAAAAATGCAAAGTGATATTTCCAACTCATTGTACTTACTTTGTACACGGCATGAAATTACCCCGTAGAAAATTTAATATCTGAACACTTCAATCGTAAATATCTTTTGAACGAAATGGAAATTAGAAAAACAGAAACCTGTCCCGTGCTTTATAGAGAACCACTAGAGTTCCAAGTAAGTTTTGAGAATTTGGACAATGTTACTAAGTCCCTTTAAGACTATACAGGAAACACACGTGAATGCATACAAAATGACAGTGTCAATATTGTCATGCTTTGTACAGAAAACAAAAATAAAACGTCAAATAGCGTGGAAATAACCTTGAGTGAATCCAGATTCATTGGAGCAAGAGACAAAAATGTCTATTATCAACATTTGATAATTTGTTTTGAAATGGAAATAAAATAAAAACAGATCCAAATCACCTAATGCTGCAGGCTGACAGGCAGATTTATTATTAGGCAAAAGAATTTGCATGTTATGCTTAACTACTGTTACAAAATAGACAATCAAATATATTGTCAACAATGACAACAACTACTTGTGTGTTTTGAGATGATACGAAAATAAAACAGATCAAAGTCATCTAATTTGTACAAGGTGACAGGCAGATTTATTTTTAGACAATATACAGTAACTTGTATGTTGTCATCAATTCCTGTTTCAAAAATGAAGGAATGCACAATTTATTGTTTAATAATGCCATAACAATACTCATTATAGTGAGGGGGATTATATACTTTTCAAAAATAACAAAAAGCAATAGGAAAGAAATACACAAGATAAGAAAGTTCAATGTTAAGTTGCGTTGCTTTTAGTTTGCCTTTGATCAAGATCCCAATACTCATGCTTCAATCAAATTAAACATTATTACATTGGTATTTTTTTTTATAGGGGATAAGCAGTTCTCTGCATTTTTTCTATTTTCTTTCAATTAAAGGGAAAGTTGAGTTTTGGTAGAGAGGGCGCTAGACTACTTAATTGGTTTGTGAGGTAATGAAAATCTGAGTGTAAAATTTGAAAGAGCATAATATTTAAACAATAAAATCATCTTTGTTTGATCAAAATCGGTTCAGAAACGGCTGAAATATCCATAAATATAACAATTTGTAATAAACCCGGGGGCCCGGGTTTATTAGAGAATTTTGAACCAGCCGTTAAAAATTCAAAAAAATGCTTCCTCTTTTCAAAAAGTTACAAAATAGGTATTTAAATAGTTGTTGGTTATTTCTCTATCTAATCACTATTTCAACAAAGCATCACATGCACAATATTTTATTCAAAATGGTTGAAACAGATGAGTGTTTAGAGAGCGCCCTCTTACGTTTGAACGGCTCTTTTTTAATGATAACATGATCTTTACTACGTCATTTGTAATTTTGTGTTCCTTTCTAGTTATAACTATTAGTTTGTAATGTAATGATGCAGGTTTTGGTTACTAAAATTCAGTTTCACAAAAACTGTACTCTCCTTACCAGAACTCAACTATCCCTTTAAGTTTGAACATATTTCTAATTCTATCATCTCTGTCATTATCTATAATAAAAAAATCAGCTTTGACATTGGGTCTGAAAATCAAAGCTACAAACCTGACACATAAACTTTGGTATGTCAGGGTGTAAGTTACAATCAAAATATCAAATATCTAGAATTACCAACAAAACATTTTCATTTGACATCAATGTTGGTATGACACTGCCAAATATTGACACACAAGACACCAAAAGATAAATGTGTAGGGGGGGGGGGGGGGGGGCTGAAAACGGCCATATACGGGCAATACCATGTCATATTCAGGCAAAACCATCATATTTGGGCAAATCCATATCATATTCGGCAAACTCAAGTCATATTCGAGCAAAATCAAAATCAAAACATCCCTTTCGGGCATCAGAGAGGCAAGGTCCTTTTTTTTTGGGGGGGGGGGGGGGGGTGCAGTGGTTGTCAGGTGAAAAGGCAGAAAGGATAATTATTTGGGCAAAAGACCTCAGACCCCCCTGAGAAAAATTTCCTGCTTTACCCATGACCAAAAGATATAGGCACATAATATAATTTTGGAGTGCCAATGATGCATGTCAAATATTAGAATACAATGCAAATGAAGTGTGTTACTACAGGGTTGCTATGTGACTCCAAACATGATAGATATAGAAATTATTTTTTTTCTTCTCCAGTTTGTATTAGGTGAATAGTATAGGGAGTGGCCAGACCAAAAATGTAACGGCATTCTAGAACAACACCACTCTTTTCACTAGATAGTGAATCTTTTTTACAGAGGAAAATTGATACCAAGATCAGCAATTTCGGTTAAATATGCAGTTTTTGTTCCAGAGAGAATTTAGTGAAACAATGTTGGGTTTTCAAATTGTGCCCAAATTCAACAACATTTTTCATGAGCATTCCTTACATTAGTTTGGCGGTTTAGAATATTTAAACAACTTTCTTAATTGCCCTCCGAGCACGAACAGTGGATAAGGAAAGGGCAACAGAGACAGAGAGAGAGAGAGGTAGGGGGGGGGGGGGAGAGTAGGAATGACAGATGAAAAATAACAATCTGTTACACTACTAATAAGAATGCAAATGAATGTCTGACATCCCACGCTTTTAATTGAACATGGCATCCCTGAAAACCAACTGGAAAAAATGGAGGGAAAGCGGGGAAAATAGAGAGTGATACAAAGAGAATAAGAGAGAGAGAGAGAGAGGGGGGGGGGGGGGGGGGAGAAGTGGTGGAGTAAAGAGTGAGATAGATATACATATTCTGACACACAAGGACACAATTGAAATGTCAAGAGCCTTTACTTAGAAAAACATATCATTTTCAATGCTATATTTATATCAGCATGCATTTTTTTATGAAAAACAATTATAGTGGGGTTAATTAAAACCATTTAATTAATTTCCCTTTCCCCCCGATTACTATTGCGTGGGGACAAAGCCAGGAAAGTGAGGGAAAGAGAAAGGGAAGGAGCGAGAGAGAGAGAAAGGTGGACATAAATATTCAAGGATAACGACACATTACACAGAAAGACACAAATAAAATGTTAGCATGTTTACACATTTCATTTACTGTAATTCCTTTTCCGATTACATAATACACTACTCAAAAAAAGTTAAGGATCACTTTTGTCTTAACTTGTATTTTTTCCAAGCTATGAGTGAGGTCTTACCTAGTTCTTTCATTTTTTGTTTGACTAGATGGTGTCCTCATTGGAATACAAAATAATGCAAGAGACATTATGCAACAACTGAACCACATGTGATATTGATTACAGTGTGTTTGAGGTCATTCAGGAGTAAAATATGTCATTTTAAAATTATACACAAAATAAAAAGTGATCCTTAACTTTTTTTGAGTAGTGTATATGGATTGACAGTGGGGAAAAGAGGGAAAAGGAGATAGAAAGAGAGTGAGGAAAGACAGGGGGATAGTGATACATTATTATACAAAAAGACACAAATAACATGTTCAAACCTTTACCCAGAAAACAAATATCATTCCATGCTATTATATATATATCATATCAGCTTTCATTGAAGGTTTTCGTGAAAAAGAAATGTCCATTTCCAAACATCATTGCATTTTATATCATATCAGTTTTCATTGAAAGTTTCCACGAAAAAGAAATGATGGATTGGTTGTTTATGTTACACATTCATTTTTATTTCCATTTCCGATTTCTGTTATGAGGGTAGTTAGGGTAAGAGAGACAGAGATAGGGACAAAGAGGAAAAGGGGGGGGGGGTCGAAGAAAGAAAGATAATGATGCATTACGCAATTAACATGTTAGAAACTTAACCCAGAAAGCAAATATAATTCCATGCTATATCATATCATATTTCATCAAAGTTTTCATTAAAAAATAAATTATAGATTGGTTGATTGGCGCATTTCATTTATTTCCACTTCCAATTTCTGTTTGTTATGAGGGTAGTTAGATAGGGACACAGAGAAAAGGGAAAGGGGGGGGGGGGGGTAAAGTAAGAGAAAGAGATAATAATGCATTGCGCCAATAACATGTTAGAACCTTTACTCAGAAAGCAAATATGACTGCATGCTTTATCATATCAGATTTTAAAAAACAGTCCTGACACTCATCCACTCACAGTAAGTTGCTTTCATTGTTTTGTGTCTCCGCCTCCTTTCCTCCTCCTCCCCCCATCCATACATGTGTATATGTGTCGTGTTGGTATATATTCTGTTGTCTTTATGTAGTTACTGTCATTTGCCCTGACGAAGATCCTGCTAGGATTGAAAGCTAGGCTGTCTACGACTCTCATCAGATTTTATTCAAAGTTTTTGTGAAAAAGAAATTATAGATTGTTTGATTGGCACATTTAATTTATTTCCACTCCCGACTTCTGTTATGAGGGTAGTTAGGGAAAAGAGACGCGAGAATGACAACGAGAAAAAGGGAAGGGGGGGGGGGGGGGGTCAAAGAAAGAGAAAGAGATGATGCATTGCAAATGAGGACACAAAACCTTTTATACAAGCGAACATCATTGCATGCTATATCATATCAGTTTTAATTTAAAGTTTCCACGAAAAAGAAATGATGGATTGGGTGTTTTGCACATTTCATTCTTATTGCCATTTCCGACTTCTGATATGAGGGTAGTTAGGGAAAGATAGATGGAGAGAGGGAAAATGGGAAGGGGGGGGGGGTGGTTGAAGAAAGAATGATCACAAACAAAATATTACAACCTTTTACTTAGAAAGCAAACAATATTGCATGCTATATATCAGATGTCATCTGAAGTTTTCATGAAAAAGAAATGGTGGATTAGTTGTTTACACATTGCATTTAATTCCATTTCCGATTACTCTGTTACAAGAGGAGATAAGAGAAGAAACAAGAGAGAGGGAGGGGGGGGGGGGGGTAGAAAGAGAAAGAGAAAGAAAAGGGAAAAGGGGTGGGGAATCGAGGAAAGAAAACTAATACTGATAGATAATGATACGTAACAAATGAGAACGCAAATAAAATGTCAGATCCGTTTAATAGTCAGGAGCAAATAACATCACTAGATTTTCCATGAAAAAGAAAATGATGGATCGGTTATTTACACATTTAATTTCTTTCCATTTTCCTATAGGTGCTGTTATGAGAACGACCTTGCCTCCCACTCACACATATACATCCTTAAGTTAACTCTTCTATCATCTAGGTATAAACAAACCCCATTGACGTAATACACGATGGTGGACTTAAAAGGAATACAAGGATTAAAGAAAATTGTCGCAGCGAGAGTGGGTGAACGTGAGCGTTCACGACTCCTCAAAATACCATCTCCGGGGGAGGAGAGTAAAGTAAATGATCGTAATCAAATTATCTCGCAACGAGTCGAGTTTGGGGGGGAAGAAACGCAGAACCGAATCCAAACGTAGAAACCTGTTTGGCCACAAATTAAGGTGATGGTTTTGTTTGCTTTACATCTTTGTTGGTAAATTAGATAAGAGCCCAAAAAGCCTAGCTCCTGCTCATTAAACATATGAATCAAATGAATGCATTGTTGTTATTGTACACACTAAAAAAAGTTAAGGTTCAAATTTGCACCCTTAAAGGGATCTAGTAACTTTGTTGAGATGTGCAAAAACTGATGAATGGTTGATGCAATGTATATTGTTGTTATCTCATATGTCCACAGGGTATTGTGTGAAAATTTCAAGTCAAATGGACAATGTATGGCCAAGTAATGAGCGAAAATGCAAAGTGATATTGGGTGATATTCACCAACTCACTGCATTCACTTTGTACAGGGATGAAAATCTCGCCCGGAGATTTTCTTATCTGAATACTTCAATCATACATATCTTTGTAATGAAAGGGAAATTTGAAAAACCGAAAGCTGTCCCATGATTTTATTGTTAATACGAATACAACAAGGTATAAAGGAACCACTAGAAATAAAATTTTATTTTGAGGATTTGGACAATGTTACTAAGTCCCTTTAAGTGTTCAAACCGTTGAACAATATGAGCACCCTAAAAGGGTGTTGGAACCTTTATTTGTTTGCGTGTATGTTTGGTGTCAATCATAATATTGGGCGATGAGTGGGTCTTTCTTAGGACCACCACATGACTCTTGAAATAAAGAATATTTTGATGTGGGTGTATACTTGAAGGGGTACAAGTTATCTATCACCATGGTAACCATTAAGGACTTTATGGTGATATTCAGTCATTGATGTCTATATATTGTTGTCAGTCCAATTGTATTTCATTAATACTATATATATACAATATTACTTAATTAATAAATAAATAAATAAATAAATAAATACATTTTTTGGGAGGAGGGTGGGGGGGGGGGGGGGCTGGAAAACAGAAGGATTGCAGTATGGTATTTAAATATATTATTACTGAATACACATAACTATTTCTGTCTTAGCAGCCACCTGTCTATATACTATATAGCAGCCAAGCTGCCTATAGTGGCTACCAAAAGTGATTCCCTGCAACGTAAAACCCCCCAATAACTTTGGAACCTGTCTATATGGGCCAACTGTCTACAGTGGCCACTTTCCTTGTGTCCTTTAGGTGGTTATTATACACAGTTTTGACTGTTTATACCTAAATACACATTTTCCCCAGATATTTAATCACAAAGGGAAATTTCATAACATGTGCTTACTAATTAATCATTTCTTATTTTGCCTGCAGGGGTTTTCCGGGTAAAAACGGAGGCATAACCAAATGCAACCATGCCTAGATGCTACTGATGCACTTAAATAATGAAATCCCTCGCATCCGGAAAAAGCCTACGACGTGATCAACAACTGACAAATGATAAATAGGTCCGCATTCATCTGCATACACCTGAGAAGTGGTGTAGCTATAATAGGACATGGGGGGGGGGGGGGGGTATCAATAATTTGACAAAACCAATAAAAACAAACAAACAAAGGGAACACAATAAACAAAAAGAAATACATATAGTCAAACCTGCATAGTGACCACCTAAGGGAAATAAGAAAAGTGGCCACTGTAGACAGGTGACCTCTAGCCTTTTTTGGGGGGAGGGGGGGGGGGGGGGGCATATGCCCCCAATAATTTGTACAAAAAACAAGGGTACAAAATTAAAAATACAGTCCAACCTGTGTATAGTGACCACCTAAGGGAAACAAGAAAAGTGGCCACTGTACACATGTGACCTCTATAGACAGGTTCCATTACATAGCTTTTCTCTGCAGCATATCATTTTCGGTGGCTAATATAGGGAGGTTGACGACCTCTATAGACAGATGGCCACTAAGACAGGTTTGATTGTATACAGAATGTCCCCCCCCCCCCTCTCCCATCTCATTAATTACTGCGCCCCTCCAAAATTATGACCCCGCTACGCCACTGAGCATATTGTACAAAACCCAAAACATCCGGTGCGTAATCATAATGCATTTATACACAGCTGCAATTACCGGTATATAGTCAGTTCCGAATCCAGGTTGCGTATGCGAGCATTCCTCATCAGCCCATCTCTTTTCTCATAACACCGGATCCAAATTTTTTTTTTTTCGTAGCCAGGAGGGAAAAGGATGAAATTTGCTCATAAACAGCTCGAAACAGTCTTGTTATTTTAAATCCAGATTGTGGATGCATGCATACTAGTAATTCATCTGCAACCCATAGTAGTGCATATTATCATGCTTTTGTACACATAATTATAGACATTTTCTTACATATGGTAAAATACCAAGTTGTATTAAAAATGTTTTGGGAGGGTGGGGTGGGGGGGGGGGGGGGGGGTGGGACTTTGGAAAATTAGGACGTGCATTTCGGTGTTTGAGCGTCGTGGTATATCGTCCAGAATTAAGTTCCAAGTGACAATAGTGCCAATATCAGTAACTAAGGGGGAAAATTACCTATGCTAACAAAACAAAAATAATTACCGTATTTGCTGGTGTATTAACCGCACCTTTTTTCAAAAATAGGGGGGCGGTTAATACACAGGTGCGGTTTATACACCGGCAAATACGGTAGTCAATTCTAAATCTTCAATGCACTTTGCATACACACACAGTATACAGGGTAAAAGCTTTCCCGGCATAATATATCCACAAGCATAAATTTGACATGGTAATATTTCGGTAGTTTGGGAGTAAAGTCAGATGAATCAAAAGTTACAAAAGCCTCAATAAGTCTGTTCTAAATTTAGATTTTGCATATTAAATTCACCACTCGTTCTGACGTGCTACTCCGTGAGAGATATTTGCTCTCGTAAATGATAGCAAATAATTTGTTTTGTTTTGAGAGGAGTCACATGAATGAAAATGTCAAAAGCCCCAATAAGTTTGTTCTATATTTAGATTTTGTATATCAAAATGCACATTTCGTTCTGACATACGTAATACACGGTGAGAAAATTTACTATAAAATGGTAGTGAGCCAATTTTGTTTCCTCTAAGAGAAAACAAATCCACCAACATATAATGCAACAGATCTAATATTTGGGTAGTTTGGGAGAGGGGTCGTATGAATGAAAATGTCAAAAGCCCCAATATGTCTGTTCTAAATTTAGATTTTGCATATTCAATGCACCTTTCTCTCTGACGTATGTATTACACAGTGAGAAAAATTTGCTCTCGAAAATGGTAGCGAGCCAATTTAAAAAAAAATCTATAAGGGAAAACAAATCCACCAACGTGGAATGCAATAGATCTAATATTTTGGTAGTTTGGGAGAGAATTCGCATGAATGAAAATGTCAAAAGGTTGCTCTATATTTAGCTTTTGGATATTAAATGCACCTTTCGCTCTGACGTACGCTTTATATGGCGAGAGAAATTTGCTCCTGTAAACAGCAGCAAACCAATTTTACTATTTTTTTGTTTGAAAAGAGGAGGGGAAGAAAAAAAAGCATCCATGAACGACTCAACAGAGCACTTTTTTTGTAGCCAGGGGATAAAATGATATCTGTGAACTTCACTTCACCCCCTCCGGTGGTGAGATGATGGGGGGAGGTACACTTAATTGTGACCTAGTGCGGACTACACTAGTCTTGCAATTCAGTCCTCTTTCACAAGTATGCCTCAGCTAGAAATGTGACAGCCTTTAATTTGTACAGTCAAACTTTCAGTGGCCACCCGTCTACAGCAGCCAACCTGCCCATAGTGACCACCAACAGTGATCCCTTGCTGAGAGAATCAATGTTATGGAACATACCTATATATAGAGGTCACCTGTCTACAGTGGCCATTTTACTTGTTTTTGTTATTTCCAGTAGTCACTATATACACAGGTTTGACTGTATATATTGTAAATGTGAATCACCTTGAGTTATTACTGTTAGGTCGAGTTGATATAATGATAAAACAACATAGCTAGCATTTACATTGTGCTTATGTGAAGGATCTTCTCAATGCCCATGAGCCGCTTGGAAGGAATGCTCCCCCAGGGAGTGGAGATTGTGCACACAATGTGTGCTGGTGTGCAATGTATCCTATGACCGAGGTAATAATAGTGTTAAGCGCTTAGAGGTGATATTGTAGCATATTAGGTGATAAATCAAACCTATTATTATTATTCTAAGTGCTGGAGAAATCAGACTTTTATTACCCTTGTTCACTGGAAATAAGTCAAGCCAGCACAGTGTAGTGCACACTTTAAACTCCCCAGGGAGCATACAGTTAAAATGTAGCCATAGAGGTGCATCAGGCTACTTAGGCAACTACTATGTTAAAAATTGAAATTCCTTGTTACCGATTCTAGTGAATTATTCCCAGCGCGATTTAAATTGAATCTACAAAGTTCTTTACTTTCTACAGTAGATAACACTTTATCCAAAATTTTACTTTAATTTTTTACTTCATCCCAAAATATGAAATTTCATTATATACTTGTTCGTTTATGTGTAAAACTGGCTGAAAATCGGTCACATAAATGATATAGATAAATAAATACATAAACAAACAAATACATAAATGCACAATTAAATATATCACGTAACTGTGTATATGTTTGTTTGAGTAGGGGAATAATATTAAAAAATAAATACCCTCTAAATGGGATATTCGTTTATAAATATGAATTTGTCCTCTCTATGGTTTATGATAAAAATCACCACAAAATGAGAAAGTTTTATTTGTTAAATTTTTTTTTATTAAGGGGAATAATATATGCATGTGATGAAGATAATTGTTAACTAGGTTCAAAATTTGTTCAATGTACATGTATGATATTTTGACTATAAATCAGAAGAAAACGAAGAGTGAATCTGAACTGCATTCCAAACATTCCATGCCCTGGTTGAAAGTTACAAGGACACCTAGTTGAAATGTACATAAATACATGTTTACTGCATTCCAATGAGTGTGGGCCTGGAGGATGAAATCTACATAGTTGTTTACTGCATACCAAACATTGGCCATTTTACCAAACATAAAACATATAAAATAAATAAGTGCATAATGCAATAAACATCATGATACATTATACATAACTGATAACATGAACCAAAACAAAACCCCATATTAGCACAAAATATACCAAGAAGTATACAAGGAAAAGGCAGACAAGGGCCATGTAAAATACAATTAATTGCATGATAACTGTATGATTAACACATTTTTAATTCAATTGATCTTACAATCAATCATTTTGTCAAATCAATTATTGCATATCGATCTTCGTGTTACGGAGCCCTGTCATTTGCAAATTAGGACTGAAGAAAGAGACTACCCATAATCCCTACTGTAAGCAGCAGCTAAAACGGCAAATATTTGCTGCTCATAAAAATTGTGACTCATATTTATCAATTATATTTGGGTCATCTGACAGCAAAGTGTGGCCCTTAAGTCATCTCATTTACAATTTGGGAGGTAGGGGATATGTTGACAAAAGAGAGAAAGAGATAGAAGGGGGGGGGGGGGGGGAGAGAGAGACACCAACCAGCTTATTAAATAGATATATTAAAAGAAAGGGATACACAAACAGAGAGAGAGAGCTACAAAGAAAAAATACAATGGGAGATACCAATATCACGACATTTTGAGTACATATTTATAAAATGTGGGCATGATAGTAGAGGCACAAAGAGATGAGAGCCAAATGTTTAGAAAGAGATAGAGAGAGAGAGCAAGAGGGGGGGGGGGGTGGGGGGGGGGGGGGGGGGAGAGAGTTGAAATTGTATGAAATTTAAATTAAA
This sequence comes from Echinarachnius parma, assembly GCA_037951105.1. Classification (NCBI taxonomy): domain Eukaryota; kingdom Metazoa; phylum Echinodermata; class Echinoidea; order Clypeasteroida; family Echinarachniidae; genus Echinarachnius; species Echinarachnius parma. Next base: position 30,620 of record JBAMJV010006584.1, read on the forward strand.
AGGTAAAATATCCCGGCTCAATGTCAAATGAAACCATATACACTTGTACGTCACATACATTGCATGTTTAAAGGGACTTTAGTAACATTGTCCAAATCCTCAAAATCCAATTGGAATTCTAGCGGTTCCCTCATACCTTGATGTATTCGTATTAACAATAAAAGCATGGGACAGGTTTTGTATTTTCAAATTTCCCTTTCGTTAAAAAGATATTTACGATTGAAGTGTTCAGATGTGAAATTATCCACTGGATCGTCAAAACCGTGTACAAAGTGAGTGCAATGAGTTAGTGAATATCACTTTGCATTTTTGCTCATTACTCGGCCATATAACATCAATTTAACTTGAAATGGTCACACAACACCCAGTGGAAATATCAGATAACAACAATATACATTGTATCAACAACTCATCACTTGTTGCACATGTCAGCAAAGTTACTAGATCCCTTTAAAGAAAACGCTTAGTTCACCTACGCACCAAAAAACAACATGTTCAGACAGACATCAAAGCATCCATTATTAGCTTTTCAACAAGAAAAGTAGAATTAAATATCAAGTATAAAGTTAACAGAACTTTTCCCTGATTATGTTAAATGAAAGCAGATGTGCATGGGCGTACTAGCAATACCAAATGTCAAGAGACAGCTTAATGGATATTCTATCTCACCCACACATTTCTATTTTCGGAGAGACAAGAATTAGCTATTCCTCCCAATCGATGTTGACATTGTACACTGTGTGTTCTCATATTTCTCATCATAATCGTCATCATCATCATCATCATCAGCATAATCTTATCTTCTTATCATATCATATCATCATCATCATCATCACTATCTTCATCATCGTCATCGTCATCGTCATCATCATCATCATCACCACCACCATCACTACCACCACCACCACCACCACCACCACCCACCATCATCATCATCATCACCATTCACCATCATCATCATCACCATCATCATCATCAAAATTCTTGTCAGTGTATTAAATACCCCAATAGATGATATTTAATTTCCAGATGAAACGGCCGAGGTTAGATTCTCTAGATACCGGCGAAAAAAACATTGGCTAATAGGGGTAGGTGCATCTACGTGCATCCGGAGGGGTTGCTAAGTAACTCAGAGCTAATTATAGATATTTTTAAAAAATCTACAATTGCAAAAAAGATGGATCTATAAAATGTGTCAGTATCAGTACGTTAGGAAAGATGAAAGTGTCTAACTAGATGTAATCAGATTGAAATAATATATAAACACTTTATATCAAACCCAATTGAATGTCAGAGAGAGATACAGAGAGGAGAAAATCACATATGAAATGAAAATATCTGTCAATGTCTATGGAAAGAAGAGGTAGGAGTAGGGTAATAATGAGATTGAAATAATATATAAAATGTTTCGAACCTAATTATAAATGTCAGAGAGATAGAGAAATGGGCAAAAAAAACCCCACACACATATGACATAAAAGTATTTGTCAACGGATTACCTCATTAGTTAATGATCTCTCCGGCCTTTCCTACAGCCCTAGTTATGAAATAAGATTTCCCGATGAAACACCTGAGGTTATATTCCCTAGATACTGAGAAAAACAGCTTGGCTAATAGGGGGTAGTTGCCTCTACATGCATCCGGAGGGGTTGCTAAGCAACTGAGGGCTAAGTTCGCATCGTTTTTTTACAAGCCTGCGTGGGCGCTATTACACTGAGCAAAGAGATGAATAGATAGTCAAAGATGTTTAAAGGGATCAATTGATATTATTTTTTGTATCAGTTTTCCTCTCCTCTCCTCCACAAGTTATACAATTATTTTTCCTTGAATAATGATTTCTTGTTAATAAACATCACAAATGATGTGCCCACAGTTTCTGTTATTTTTTGTTACATGTCATATGATATTTAGATCGTATTTGTATAGCCCCTAACGCAGAACAGCCTCTAAGCGCTTTTTATTATGGTATCCCATGTCATTTGGAACAGACCAGACCCGCACAATTATCTTGCCACCCACTCTCTTGGAAGAGATGAGAAGTTAAGATGATTAAAGGGATCAATTGATACTATTTTTGGTACTAGCTTTCCTTTCCTTTCCTCCACAAGTCTACAATATTCTCTGACAAAAACAAATTTTTGTTTTAAAATAAACGTCACAAATGTTCTGCCCACAGTTACTGTTATCTGTGTACATTCCTCTATAATGTTATACAGCATCCCACTTGTTGTCAACCATAAAACGGATGTGGTAATTCTATAATTGCACCATTTCATCTTCATTGTTCTTTCATCCTATTTCCTCTATTCTTTCTACAGCTATCCGCTATGAGTGCATACTCGTCATACACCATTTCTTGCCTTTGTTAAATATATCAAATGTTCTGCCCTAAAGTTACTGATATTTTTGCAGTTTGCCCCCCACCCCCACTTCAAACTTTGACACCTATTTGTAATGAACAGTCAAATCTGTGTGTAGTGGTAAACAAGAAACATGGCCACTGAAGACAGGTGACCTCTATAGGCAGGTTGGCTGCTTTAGACAGGTGGCTACTAAAACCCCGTCTTAACTGGGAGAAATAGTTGAGGTATCATCCTGATGTTATCCGGATGAGATCCTACACCGTTCCAGTTAAGACGCTCCAATCGGCATAACATCAGGACGACATCAGGATGACATCGGGGTGAGTTTCACCCTAGTCGGGCAAGGGTGATATCGCGGTAACGTCCGGACGACATCCTGATAAACGGCCAGTTAAGACGCGCGCGGATCGTTACCCGGGTAGATGACGTACACAGCGCGCCCCGATACTCCCGTGTCGCGCCAGCTGATCGTGACGAGGGAGGTGCGGTTGTTATGGTAATCTACCCGAGTGAGGATTTTGCGGATGGCTGGTTAAGACAGCGGCCATGAGCCTGACGAAGGCTCAGCCCGTGTTTTACGATCAGACCCCCTACAGTTTCTTATCCAGATATCGCTCGGCTGACATTGAGGTAAGGTCTATTTCTCCCAGGTAAGACGGGGTTTTAGACAGGTTTGACTGTATATAAAAAAAAGTGTGTCATCTCCACAGACATTTCCAAATATATTTATAAAATGCTAAAAAAGGATAAATAAAAAATTTAAAAAACCCTAAGCAATTTTACATTAAGCATTGGTTCCACTTCCGATGATAATCAACTTACAATACGATACGAATATCTGACCTATTCAATCAGCTATATCTGTATTATCTTCCTCCAACATACGTAGACAGGCGATACCGGAAATATTAAACAACTCGAAGCCGATCTATTTTAAAACTGCTTTTGTCTTGCAAAAATATGGCGAGGGAGTCGAATAATCACATAAAAATTCAAATATAAAGCCCTGAGAACTAAATAACCACATTTATAGATATACAATGTGTACCTGATAGCATACCCTGGAGGTTTTATATAATGTAGTGATAGTTGATTTTTATGATGCTATCAAACTTATGTTAAATAATTGCTTTCATCGTTCGTGCGCGGGATTGAAACCTGAATGTACATTTAGGCTGCTCACAGATATAATTAATGCCGTATATCAAAATGAACCACATTTGAAGAAATAGTTTGCCTAATAGTACTCCCACCACCGCTTAAATATGAAAATAACTTTCTTGTATCACTTTCCATTCACATTGCAGATTCCAATAATCAGCAGATTATGTATTGACGCAGTATCTAGCCTATTTAGTAAGCACCCACCTTGGGTAAATCATATACGGACAATACCGGATATATATGAACATGATGATGGAATCAACTCGAAAGTTCTATTTAAAACCGAGTTTCATCTCCCAGATATACTGTGTGGGAGTCTAATGATGTTTAAATCATGTAGACTTATATATAAAAACCCTGGAGAATTAATCTATCGCATAATTATTATATAGATATACAAATGGATACCTGACTGTATACCCTGGAGGTTTCATAGTGATAGATGATGCCAACAAACTTATGTTAAATAATTGCTTTCGTTGTTCGTGCGCAGGATTGAAACCTGAATGTACATTTAGGCTGTTCACAGATATAATTGATGCCGTATATCAAAATGAACCACATTTGAAGAAATAGTTTGCCTAATAGTACTCCCACCACCGTATAAATACAAAAATAACTTTCTTGTATCACTTTCCGTTCAGATTGCAGATTCCAATAATCAGCAGATTATGTATTGACGCAGTATCTAGCCTATTTAGTAAGCACCCACCTTAGGTAAATCATATACAGACAATACCGGATATATATGAACATGATGATTGAATCAACTCGAAAATTCTATTTAAAACCGAGTTTCATCTCCCAGATATATTGTGTGGGAGTCGAATGATGTTTAAATCATGCAGACTTATATAAAACCCTGGAGAATTAATTTATCACATAATTATCACCGGAATATAGATATATACAAATGGATACCTGACTATATACCCTGGAGGTTTCATAGTGATAGTTGATTTTTTATGATGCCATCAAACTTATGTTAAATAATTGCTTTCGTTGTTCGTGCGCAGGATTGAAACCTGAATGTACATTTAGGCTGTTCACAGATATAATTGATGCCGTATATCAAAATGAACCACATTTGAAGAAATAGTTTGCCTAATAGTACTCCCACCACCGTATAAATACAAAAATAACTTTCTTGTATCACTTTCCATTCAGATTGCAGATTCTAATAATCAGCAGATTATGTATTGACGCAGTATCTAGCCTATTTAGTAAGCATCCACCTTAGGTAAATCATATACAGACAATACCGGATATATATGAACATGATGATGGAATCAACTCGAAACTTCTATTTAAAACTGAGTTTCATCTCCCAGATATATTGTGTGGGAGTCTAATGATGTTTAAATCATGCAGACTTATATAAAACCCTGGAGTATAGAAATACAATGGATACCTGACTGTATACCCTGGAGTTTTCATAGTGTTAGTTGATTTTTTTATGATGCCATCAAACTTATGTTAAATAATTGCTTTCATTGTTCTGATGTGGGAGTGAAACTTAAATATAGATTGTTCACACTCAGGTAGAATTTATGCTGTATATCAAAATGTATCATATTAAAAAAATGTGTTTCTCTATTAATAATTCTTAATACCACCGCCCTTGTAAATAAAAAGTTACTTGTTTCACTTCAAATTCACATTTCAATTTCCCAATTATCAGTCAGATTATTTTCCGACGCAGTATCGCACCTATTTAGTCAGCATCCCCCTCCCTCAGGTAAATCATATACAGACAATACCGGATATATATATGAACATGATGATGGAATCAACTCAAAGTTCTATTTAAAACCGAGTTTCATCTCCCAGACGTATTGTGTGGGAGTCCCAATCAACTCTTGCAGACTTAGTTACCTAACTGTATACCCAAGAGGTTACATATAATAATAAAATAATAAATTACATATATGTCGCGCTTAATACAGTGTTTCTATTAAAGCGCATTATTATTACCCTTACATATACAGTGTAGGTGGAATCTTTTTGTGCTATTTACTATCCATAAGTTTGTAAAACTTAAACGCTTCCACTATACTTCTGTGGGAGTATATTCATATAATTGAAAATATAGCTTGCCTATTAAATATTAATACCACCCCCTTATAAAATAAAACAATAACTATCTTGTTCCAATTCTTATTCACATTGCAGATTTCAATACAGTAGTCAGTCGGATTATTTACTGATGCAGTAATGCACATATTTAGTCAGCATCCCCCTCAGGTAAATTATATATACATACAACACCGGATATATATGAACATGAAGATGGAATCAACTCGAAAGTTCTATTTCAAACTACTTTCATCTGCAAGATATATTGTGTGGGAGGCTAATAATGGCTTGCAGACTCGTACCCTAGAAAGTTAAAACTAATGACAGTAGTGGGAAACTAATTGATATATTTGCAAAATTGTAAAACTGATTTGCTGCAAATCGATATCGCCAACGCGGAATCGCACATACGTTACGTGCAAAAGACCACACGGGGCCATGTGGTATCCGGTATGCAGGCTTGTCGATATCTCCAGCCCAGCGCTAGCAGCGAGGACAGTTGCGAACGGTCGGTGGATTTATCAATTTCACGGGCGGCCATTGGATTTCTTCCGATATTTCTGCATTTAATGATGCTTAGGTTCGAATTTTACCACACAAGCCCTTTTTAAATACTTATTCAACAATATCGATCAAATAGTTTGGCCAATATAGATGTTTTCGGTAACTTTCCCAAAACTGTTATTTGGCTTTAATACATCGTAAATAGATGAATACTCTAGGAGTGTTCACAAACAGCATGTTTTATTGGAAGGTTATGTACAATAAATCATGACATGGACACTAATGGAATCGATTAATCTAGATAGATGGGCGTGGTGTGGCAAGATTGGCAGAGCTTGATTATCTGAAAGCCAATTAATTTCTGTAAACATAAATTAACTTTCACTCTCAGCTGTACCAAAAACAGACCTGCAAAAAAAAGTATCTATTGACATGAAAATACCACTATACATACATGTACATGTACAGTATACAAAAAACATGATATGGGCCTACAACAAAATGTATTACAACAGTAAACTGGACTTGAGTCATACATGCACATATGCAAATCGTAAACAAAAGAATTATTCCACATTCATAGGCGTAGGAGGCAGGGGGGGGGGGGGAGGGGGGGTTGCAGCCCCCCCTTGAGTTTTGAAAACGGCCATCTTTTGGCAAAAGTACCTAACATTCGAGGAAAAAAAACATGTCATATTTGGGCAAACTCATATAGTATTCAGGCAAATTAATATTGTTTTCGGGCAAAAGCATGTCATATCAGGCAAAATCATATCATATTCAGGGAAAATCATATCATATTTGGGCAAAAGCATGTTATATTCAGGAAAAATCATGTCATATTCAGGAAAAATCAAACAAAAGATATAATTTTAGGGTGGTTAAATTGTTAAATGGCTATTCGGGCAAAACACCTCAGCCCCCGTAGAAAAAATGTGCCCCAACGCCCATGCTCAAAATCTACAGAAGATCTGAATATATGGGTTAGTGGGATCTACTAACTTTGCTTGAATCAACCAAACTCATTTGCATCTCTAGTTGTTCGTTCATGCCCGATTGCTTTCCTCTTACTAATATTACTAATATTGTATGAACCCAGCCTTGGGTCTTTCAAATGTGCTCTTTGTTATTGAGATATTTACAATTAAAATTGAAACAATCCCAGGTATCATATCAACTGTGTACACGACTTAATATGGCAATGAGATTTATAGCAAATATCACTTTGCATTTCTGATCATTACTCTGCAATACGATATTCATTTTAATAATGGAAATTTAACGGAAACATTTCACACATCACTCAGTGATGCATCAGATCACAGAAATAAACCTTTTATTAAATAAATCCTTTGTCTGTTTTTGCATATCCCTGCAGGAAAGAACACATTCATCCACAGTGTGAACACAGTGTGAACACCGTGTTTCACAGTGGGGACCTCAATATTAAATGCAAGCGTTTTCACAGTGTGACAGCCAGCTCACACTGTGAACACACTGTGAGGGCACTATCGCCATAGTGTGCAATTGCCTGCGTTCACAGTGTGTAAAACAGTGTGCTCACACTCTGTATATCAGGAATTTCAGTGTGTTCACAGTGTAGTCACAGTGTATTCACACTGTGAGTTGGTTTTCACACTGTGAAAACCCTCAAATTTAACATTGTGGTCCATACTATAAAAAACAGTGTGTTCACATTGTGGATGAGTGTGTTCTTTCCAGCAGGGATATTGTCAAACTAGATCCCATTAAAACATAAATTCATGGCACATGCCAGAGTTGTTTATAAAAATATTTCTGCCATATATGAGGATTTTATTTTTAACTTAACAGTCCCAACCCATATGCTTGTTTTATTACGAGATTATTTTATTTTCTAGAAAGTTTTGCTGCTCGAGATAGAGTTATGGAATGGGGAAGTCACTGACAGCAAAATACACAAATATAGAAATATGGGACGTACGTGCTACGAAGCAGATGGAGAGGGGAGATTTCAAAGAATACAATGTGGGCGCACTGACAATCAGGAAACGCAGAACAGGAACTGAAATAATATAAATATAGACAATACGAAGATGGCTAAACCGATAATACAACAGAGCTCTTATATATTTTTTTATTAATATGCAAAAGATAAATGGGGATAACGGAATGCCCAGGGTATGTGAAAGGAAGCGTGGAAGATATGGTGTGGGAGAGAGGGTGGGCAGAGCCGTATTTGTGTGTGGGGGGGGGGGGGCTTTTTTAATATGAATATAGAAATGCAATGATTGCAAGATGGATATTTTATAAGAGCTCTTATATTTATTGATACGCAAAAGATAAATGGGGATAAAGGATTGCCCAGGGTATGTAAAAGGAAGCGTGGAAGATATGAGGTGGGAGAGAGGGTGGGCAGAGGCGTATTTGTGTGTGGGGGGGGGGGGGGGCTTTTTTATATGAATATAGAAATGCAATGATTGCAAGATGGATATTTCATAAGAGCTCTTATATTTATTGATATGCAAAAGATAAATGGGAATATAGGAATGCCCAGGGTATGTGAAAGGAAGCGTGGAAGATATGGGGCGGGTTAGAGGGTGGGCAGAGGCGTATATATGGGGGGGGGGGGGGGGGGGGGGGTGGGGCTTTTTATATGAATATGGAAATGCAAAGATGGCAAGATGGATATAAAAACAGACCCCACATTATGCTCATTATGTGAAAGATAAATTGTAACAAAGGAATGCCCAGGGTATGTACAGGAACAGGAACTGAAATTATAAATATAGAAAATATGAAGATGGTAAAAAGGATAATTCAAAAGAGCTCTTATATTTATTATATTAAAGATAAATGGGGATAAAGAAATGCCCAGGGTATGTGAAAGGAAGCGTGACAGATATTGGATGGGAGAGGTGGGCAGAGGTGTATTTGTGGGGTGGGGTGGACTTTGTTAAATATAGAAATGCAAAAATGGCAAAATGGATAATAAAACAGAGCTCTTATTATATTTATGATGCAAAAGATATATTTGGACAAAGGAATGCCCAGGGTATGTAAAAGGAAGTATACAAGATATGGGATGGGATAGAAAGTGGACAGAGGCATAGTTGAGGAGGGGGGGGGGGGGCTTGGGGGATGCAGCCCCACACTTTTTTCACAAATTATATTTTTTGGAAATTGAGTCATTCAGTCATACATTTTTATAAACCTACATTTTGTAAAATATTAATTTTTAAAAAGTTAACTGGGATATTAAACTTTTTTAGGGGGGGGGGGAAAGGGGAGGGCTGAAAAAGAAAATGCGAGGTAAAGAGAACATTTTTATAAAAAGACACTAAAAGGTACAAAAAAAAGAAAATGAAAGGAAAGAATCATTTTCATATATATTTACTGCAATTAACATTATGTCAGTACCCCCCTACATCCCCACGCTTAGTTCAATTGTAACAGGAACTTGAAGGTAGTCCTTAACTCCCCCTGCCAACAAACTCCCTCCTTATAGGTCTTAGTAGATCATGTTGAGATACGAGTGCCAAGAAGATGACGTTATTTCCCCACAGCTAGTAATCTGATTAAAGCTCCCAATGCTACTACGCAGGTCACGTCAGCCAGTAAGCCTACCTGCCGAGAATCATCTACATTAACATACAATGATAAGATCATTTCCATAATTATTATCATAAACGTGTTTTGACAACGGCTAGGGCAATAGGGTAGTAGATATGCAAGGTCGTTGGCCAGCCAACATACGTTTATAAAACACTAGCTGGAAGCCGGCCAATTCCATTGTATAGCAGCAATGCAAGCGTGGGAAAGGGGGCTCTTGGGCCCAGAGCCCCCCTCTGGCCTTTTGGGGGTCTTGTTAGCCGCAAAATCCAAAAGCCAGGGGCCATTGGGCATGACCCGGGACCCCCCCCCCCCCCCTCCTGAAGTGGCGCACAGGTTGGAACCCCTTCAGAATTCCTGTCTTTGCCACTGTGTAGCAGTAACGTGTCGTTATATAGTGAAAAGAGATCAATAAATCACACCTCTTGATAAATCTTGGCAATTATTCCTACTACTATTAATAATAATAATAATACTAGTAGCAACAAGATAATTTTATGATTTTAGTGCTGTAACGACAGCATTACAAGAGTTTACAGATTATTGTATGTATACAAGGTCAACTCATTGGCTAAGTGAACATACCAACTCGCTTGAAATTGGCCAAATCCATACACATATATGTTCAAGGTGGGTAGGGGGGGGGGGGGGGCAGAAGGCTGCAGCCCCGTCCTCTTACAGGAGTTTTGAACATGTCGGGGCAAAATCAGCAAATTTTCAATGAAGACAAGAAAAATGTTCTGCAGGAAACAAGCTCAGCCCCCTGGTAACCCTGTAAGCCCACGGTGCAACAAATGTTTTGCCTGAACATGACATTCTTTTTTCCCCAGAAGGTACAAGGTTCTGCCCTAATTTGAGGTGCGCCCAAATATTGATTTTTTTTCTCAAAAACTCTCTAGGGGAGAGGCGGGGGGGGGGGGGGGGGGCTGGAGCCCCATAGTCCCTGTACATCTATGGTTGGAACAGCTGATAGAAAAAGAAAATAATGACAAGACATGGGGCATAAGGCATTTAACACAAGGTTATATCCTGGTTTATCGAAAGTGATTTCTTCACATCTTCTTTCTAGTTACCGCTGAACACATACAGGATTTCCAGGTCAGATACGAAACACAAACATGATTATGAAATTAACGAAAGTAATTAATATAACGATGACATGTGTTTGGAAAATAGGATTCATTCTGAAAATGAATTCAAGTAATTTATATAATCATGACATGTTTGGAACTTCTGGCTTTGTCATTCACGAATCAAAAGAATAAAGAGTATTTAAAAAATACAAAGGTTTCATAATTATACCGAAACCGATACCGTGATTCTCTACAAATTAATAATAATAATAATATTCTCAATTTATATAGCACCTAATATGATTGATAATCATTTCTAAGCGCTTTACAACGATATTATTATCCCAGTCATAGGATACAATGCAAACCAGCAAACATTGTGTGCACCATCTCCACTCCCTGGGGAGCATTTCTTCCAAGCGGCTCTTGGGCATTGAGAAGATCGTTCACATATAGGCTTTCACCTCCTACCGGGTCCCCATTTATACACCTGGGTAGAGAGCAGCAATGTGGACTAATTGTCTTGCTGGAGGACAAACGCGATGGGCATACTCCGGGTTCGAACTCGGGATCTCGATCTGCTTGGAAAGCTAGCGCTCTACCAATCTTGCCACACCACATCCACAACAAATATAAACAAATTATGATTGTTTTCATTCAAAGTGATAGGCTTGATAGGAAATATACAAAGTAGAAGCATCAGGATGTATGCTCACAAGCGAAAAATGCAAGCATTTAGTGTCCCTTTATCAAATAAAGGGTGATGGTTAAATGTAAAATACATTTATCACAAAGTAAACAATGTACTTCCCAACAGATCCTTGGTTATTAACACAACGCATGATAACCTTAATATAGAATAAGATTAAAAATCCGTTTCGTTTCAATCTTCAATCATGGTTTCAACCATTCAAAGGCCTAACACATACCCAATTGTAGTCAAACCTGTGTATAGCCTGACCACCTATGGAAACAAGAAAAGTGGTGACTGTACACAGGTTACCTCTATAGACAGGTTCCTCTGCAGGGGATCACTTTTGGTGGACACAATAAGCAAGTTGACTGCTAAGACATGTCTGAATGTACAATCAAAACTGTGTATAGTGACTACCCAAGATAAAACAAGAACATTGGTCACTGTAGACAGGTGACCTCTATAGAAATGTTCTATCAATTTGGGTTTCCTCTACAAGCAAATACATTTGGAGGCCACCATAGGCAGGTTGACTGCTAAGACAGGCTTGAATGTACAATCAAACCTGTGTATAGGGACCGTCCGGGGGAAACAAGAACATTGGTCACTGTAGACAGGTGACCTCTATAGAAATGTTCTATTAATATGGTTTTCCTCAATGAGCAAATATGTTTGGAGGCCACCATACACAGGTTGACTGCTATAGGCAGGTGGCTGCTAAGACAGGCTTGAATGTTTCTCCAATGTTTGAATGTACATGTAAATGAATTTTTCCCCCCGAAACAAATACTTCCTCATCCTTGTACACATAAAGAACCATGGAATGTTATCCCAAACAAAACAAATTTAACAAGTCCTTCAAATAGCTGATCCTTGTATTTACATCCTTAAAATGTGATTAGGTGTTTACCCAAATGTTCCAAGACCTTACAAAGCCTTGGCCCTTGTATTTACAGTACATTCTTAGAATGAGATCAAACGTTTCCCCAACACATTTGATATCCTTTTCAAAACAACCTGTCCCTGTATATAAAACCTTAAATGAGATCAAACGTTTCCCCAACACAGTTGAAATCCTTTCAAATAAGTTCATAATTGATCAATGTGTGAACTGTGAACACCCTTAGAATGTGATTGAATGTTTCCCCATAAATATTTAAAATCCCTAGTCAAATGACGATGATCATTGTGTGTACAACCTTAAAATTAGATCAAATGTTCGTTAAAGCATTACCTTACAAAGATATGATGATTATACAAACATTAATAAATTAGGCATATTCCATCAGTGTTTTATCAGAATCCATTTACTAATGTGTTAATTATCCCAGTCTTTACTTCCTTTTAGACTAATAATAATCTACATTATTTCCCAGAAATCAGGATTATACATATTGAAAGACAAATATTGCATTATTTCTCGGCCATTCCATTTTCTTTTAGTTTAACGTTAATACATTTTAAGAAATTAAGGTCAAGATGATAAGTAAACTGTTGAATTCCAGGATTTAACTCCCAAAATACACATTACATCATGTCTTAAATAATAACTGATATCCTTTTCTGGCAACTGTCATTAATCAAATATTGAGTTTCATCGTATCTAAATTTCAAGAATCCAGGACCTAAACTATCTCATATTTAAGCAAACACTGCATAATTTCCTCATGATTCACATAATTTGCCTTTTCTGAATACAATGCAGTCAGCTGACTTTAGTTTAGATACATATCAAATAGATACTTTGGACTGTTTGATCACGGACCCTAATAAATATGTATGTGTATGAGATTCACGGACACGTGGGAGCATGGTAGCCGGGAATTTAGTATTAAGAGGGGGGGGGGGGGGGGGAGGGTGCTCCAAACTGTGATCTGTGTCCAGGAGGCGGAGCCCCCGGAAGCTTTTGGATTGTATTTATTCAAAGGCCCAACAAATAAAAAAAAATATTGGCCAACAAGCAATATCAAATATAACCTGGGAGGGGGTGGGGGCACCTCGGGCCCAGGAGACCCCCCCCCCCCCCCCCCCCCCCCTCTCGCTATGCCAGTGCGTGGGAGGTAGCCTGAACCAACAATGCAAATGTCTTTAGTTTAGGTGCTTCTATAATTATCCCCAATTATTGACGGTGAAGGGTGGAGTTTGGTAAAAAATTCCCACCCATAGGTAACAGGCTCCCCTGCCCCCCCCCCCTTATCCCCAACCCTGGCTGCACCACTACAAGGCCAAACTTATGATCATGTTGAGATGTGAATCTACTACCCCCACCCCCCCCCCCCCATCCCCATAAATGAGGGGTGGAGTTAGGGCAACAATTCTCACCCATAGGTAACTAGCTCCTTTGCCCCCACCCCCAACCCTGCTGTGCCACTGCAAGGGAGATCTGATGATAGGGTGATGTAAATTCGGCAACAATAACTATTACAATATCCTATATTTACACACCTGGGAGACAAGAGATGTAGTCTATGCACAACAGACCCTAGTATGATGTCGTGAATATTATTCAGCAGCTTTTTCTGAGGGTGTGTATTAAAGGGTACCACCAGCCAAAAATAATATTCTTATAAATGAAAGGTAACATCTTTAGTAGTCCATTCCATCAACAAGTTCACAAAAATATGTTTCCAGAAAAAAAATTAAAAATTGGAAAACGCTTCACCATTCTAAAGCATGCGTTCATGGGTCTGCATGTACGACACTACTTTGTTCAGAGCGAACGAATCGCTCGGGATTCTATTGTCTCCAAACGTACGCGTGAATAGCATTGGCGAACTCGCAAATGTTTGGCCCGTACAGAACCAGGAAATAGAAGTGGTTCCGTAAGTGGTGGAAATTAATTGCTTTGTTTATGAATTAAACAACCCTTTGCAAAATGTTGGGTACCGGGTATCTATTTGATATCACAAAACGGGATCAAAACATATAATTATGTGTTGTTCTTTGCCTTTAAGCATTATGTTTGACTTTGTCCACTTCCTGTTGCCAAGTTTAAAATAAATGTAATTTACAATGAGCTATCTAGTCCCATGATTTGAACAGATCATGTCCCTACTGGTGAGGTCATTTGTTCGCCGCTGCTATAATATTACCGTTAAAAATAGTTTTTCTTAATTATCAGAGAAATCTAAGAATTCGAAAGTGTGTGAATATGTATATTGAGACATCATATCGTGTAATTTAATGATTATTTGTGTTACAGCTAAAAGTCAGAATAAGAAAAATTCTATGTGAACTTGGCGGAAGTTTAACCAAAAAAAAAAAAATCAAATTTTCTTCTTATTTGCCAGATTTCGCTCTTATTTTCATTGATTGCTTTATTTAATTATCTAATTTTGTTGAAAAAGAGATATTCCCTTTCAAATGCTGAACTCACTGGTTAACCCAGTTTCAGTATGAAGATAACTTGCCAAAGGGTCTGGCGATCAGACTACTTGCTTATGACATCATTGTACACAATGATAGGGGGAGTCCCTATCGTAAAATCTCTGGTATTGCTATGTCATGCATCGCATGCATGGTAGTTGTATAATTTGTGTCCTTTATAAAAGACACATTCGGGTTGCAAAATTAAAAGCCATTAGAAGAAATGTATTCAAATAACTAAGGGTTTTCCCCCTTATTTTCTTTGTAAATTTGACAGTGTTTGTCAATTGATCATACAAAATCCCTGCACCTTGTTGAAAGCTGGTATCAATCAAATCAAATCAAAGACATGGGGGTGTATTCTGAAAACTATTTAAAGTTAAAATTTATTGTTTCTACATCATATGTACGTCACTAAAACATATTTTAGTAAATCGCTATTCCTTATTCAAAGTACAGTTTACTATATGACGTAGATATGACATAGATACAATAAATTTTAACTTAAAATCGTTTTCAGAATACACCCCCTGCAATTTATTGTGCGTCAATGTCAAGTAACTATACAGTAACAAAAAAAGTGGTATTAAGCTTACTAAGCATGGTTTATCAAATTTTAGAAACAGGAAACATATTTTCTTATTTTAGTTGACAAAAAACATACTAAATTTGGTAGAAACATCCAGACGCAAGATCTTTTCTTTAAATAACAATAATCCTGCCCTATGATTACTTTTAGAGATTATCTGTGATATTAGCCTGACTTTCACTTTAAATAAATAATATCATGCGTTAGCTGAAGGAAGATCTATACATGTAAAGCCCACCGCACACAGAGCCGACTCGATCCGATCCGATGGTTTTCAGTCAGGCTAGAGTCGGTTTCGCTCAGTCTGAGCCGAACATGTTGAATCTGCGTTGAATCTGCCTTGATTGATCTCCTACTGGCTCTTGTGACCGGCAAAACAGGAGTCCTGAGGCAATGTACACTGAGCTGAACCGACTGAAAACCAGTCGGATCGGGTCGAGTTGGCTCTGTCTGTGCCGGGCTTGATACAGATATAATTTAGTCTGGGACGAACAGTGTTACATGATATGCGACAAATCCTATCATGCAGTGATAACCAAACATTGGGAGTGAACGTGCAAAAAAATACAGATATAATTAGATGATCAGTGATAACCACACACGTGGCATGAACGTGTGAATCTAGTCAAGCATATTACTGGTATTAATGAGAAAAAAAAGCCTGTCTAGACATGTACATTTCAGGGATTTTCCCCTGGAATAATTAGTAAAATCGAGCATTGAAAAGGGTTTCATTGGAACGCTCCCAATTCAAGAGTCTTCGTGGCTCGATTCCCGGCGATGCCTATTTTTCTTTGCTCATTTTTAATCCAATAATTAGTAAAGAGTACATTGTAAAAGACAACACTAGTAAATGATGCAGCAATTAAAGTGATCCATTCAAATTCAATCAAAAATTGCCTGGAGCTTTATAGTTATACACATTTCTTTTGTACCTCGTTGTTTGGCTTATGGTAACAGAAGAATGAAATGGGTTTGTTTTAATGAATGTCTCCCTAATCATGAGATATTTCTGATTTTGGGTAGGTATATGCCTCCCCTGGTTTCAATCTAGGGGCTCTGGAGCGGATCGCCGCGTTTGCAAGGGGGGTCTCCGGAGCAGATCGCCCCTCGCCACGTTTGCAAGGGGGGACTCCGGTGGCTGTTCAAAAAGGTGGTCTTAAGGGGGCACATACCTATAGTACCCCCCCCCCCCCCCCCGGGTAACATTACTCACAGAATAAGATATGTTATCTTGTTCCTAAATTGACACAAGATTTTAAAAAAAATTATAGACCCTCAGACATCTACATATAAAAGCAAGCTGAATTTCATTTTTGTTTTATTCATTGTACATGGATAGGGAGAATATGCTATTCATAAAAAAAAATGTTCTAAATAGCTGAGTCAAATGGATTTGTTTATTATTTTATCAGGCAGATATATATCGAGTCTGATCAACAGGAAATAATTAAGACTACTACCTGCAAATAATCAACCTCTTCAACGCAACGATAAATAAAGTCAGGGATAATTAAACAAAATGATATGATAACCAAACACGTGGCTTGTTTGTGTGACTTTAAGTATACTGGTATTAATTAGGAACAAATCCTTGTCTCTAGAGCCATATTTGGGGGATTTTCCCCTGAACAATTTTTCAACAATGTAAAATATTAAAATCTACCTGTAAATATTCAACCCATTTTAATGCAAGTATGAACAAAATCAGGGATAAATAACAACGTAACAGGATATGCACTATTAAAATCCTCCCAATGATATAATCAAAAACATGTACTGAATGTGTGAATCAGATATATACTGGTATTAATTAGGTACAAATTATGACTTCCCCAAATTTTGGTTTCCCCCCTGTGGTAAAAAAGCTCAACAATGTACAATAGATGTAAGATAATTTTCCTGTAAATATGTAACACCATATTAAAAACTTCAAAGATAAAATAATAAAGTCAGGGATAATTAAACAACATTATAGGACATTATGCAATCAGTCCTACCAGTGATAAGTTACCTATCACATGGCCTGTATGCGTGACTTCAGGTATATACTGGTATTCATTAGGAACAAATTCCTGTCTAACCATATTTGAGGGATTTTCCCCTGAACAAATTTTCAACAATGTAACATATTGAAAAGGATGAATAAAGTCAGAGATAAATTAACGACGTAACAGGATATGTAACGAATCATCCCAGTGATATAATCAAAAACGTGTACTGAATGTGTGAATCAGGTATATATACTGGTATTAATTAGGTACAAATTTTGGTTTCCCCCCCCCCCCCCGTGGTAAAAAAGCTCAACAATGTAAGATAGATGTAAGATAATTTTCCTGTAAATATGTAACACCAATAAACTTCAAAGATAAAATAATAAAGTCAGGGATAATTAAACAACATAATAGGACAATATGCAATAAGTCCTACCAGTGATAAGTTACCTATCACATGGCCTGTATGCGTGACTTCAGGTATATATTGGTATTCATTAGAAACAAATTCCTGTCTAGCCGTATTTGAGGGATTTTCCCCTGAACAAATTTTCAACAATGTAACATATTAAAAAGGATTAATTTAAGTCAGAGATAAATTAACGACGTAACAGGATATGTAACAAATCATCCCAGTGATATAATACAAAACGTGTACTGAATGTGTGAATCAGGTATATACTGGTATTAATGTTGATTTTTTTGTTGGTGTTTTCCCCTTGCAAAAAAAAACCCCTCAACCATGTAAAGATGTTTAAATCTTCCTGTAATAACACCTTAGCTACAAAGATAAATAAAGTCAGGGATAATTAAACAACATTATAGAATATAATATGTAACTAATCATCACATGGCTTGTATATGTGACTTCAGGTAAATGCTCATATTAATTACCTAGAACAAATTCCTGTCTAGCCATAATTGGGGAATTTTCCCTTTGATAAAAATGTTAAACAATGTTGTGCGATAGTTAGAATAAAGAGTTGGGGGGGGGGGGGGGGCTTCAAATCCAGTGTACTTCTTTATTTTTAAAAATAATTTTCCTCATATGTTTTTTTTTCTCTTTGTTTTGTCAAGTTATTGGGAGGCAAGTGCCCCCTCTCCATATGCCCCTTTAGCTACGTCACTGAGTAAATAAATTTAGTAATGATAGATGCAACAAATCCTACCTGGTTTTTAACAAACATGTGACTTGTTTGTCTGTCTGTCTACAGATGTGCGTTAGGGGATTTTCCCCGGATTTTCCCACAAAATTCCCACCTTTTTACAATAAATCCTGGTAACCAACTCAATCTAGGGATCCACATTCAAATCACGTCATTTGTGAGGGGTGAATTCAATGTTATACATATAAATATATATATTTGAAACGAGGACTACTGGCGAGGCGTAGCTAGCGTTTTATATAAAAATTGCAAAGGATAATCATAAATGATTGAGAAGGAAGAATAATAGTAGGCGTAGCTTAATAAGCAAGGATTAAAGGGAGGAACATTGCTTATTAAGCTACGCCTACTATTATTCTTCCTTCTCAATCATTTATGATTATTCTTTGCAATTATTTAAATATTGGAAGAAACCAAAGCTGTATGTATTAGTTCACTTTTCGCTTGTACATTTATATAATATATTACTCATCTTCAAACACCACACATTTATTATATTTTTTCATTGTTATGATGTCTTTGTATGGTATGTGGTTGAATATGGCTTGGTCAATTACCCAATTTTACAATGAGATTCTAGTGTAAAATACACGTTCCAATATATTTGTGTTATGAATCATGATGCATACAATTCAGGCTCAATATTCACCATCGCTTTGGGTCACAATGACCATTTGATTATGACTACAGTAATTGATTTGCACAAGTCAACAAGTGTAAAACTAGCTAAAATGTAAAGTGATAAATTATCAAATGCTATATTCTTTCATTGATATGGGACATAATTGGATATAAGAAATAAGTAATAAGAAGGGTTAAAGCTAAAGTCAAAGTCCTTCCTGCACCAATTCAGCACAAAACGTTGCGCCTATCTCCGATTATGCTCTAACCCCTAGGGGCATCACGGATGTTACATCAACAATATTTCTCATAAAATGATCATGTCTCATAACAATGCCTCAGTGTGTCCATCTTAACACAATGCCTATCAGCTAAACATTGATCTTTGTCACGCCGAAAAGGAAACTGTTATCAAATATTTGGGTCAGGTACTCAAGCAAAATAGTTCTCATATTTCTTTAGTCATTAATCCTTATCACAAGACAAAACAAGACACAAAGTACAAAACATCACATGGATGTTATATCGTGATTATGGTCATGTCTTTAGAATACTGCCCTATATAGTTCGTGCAATGCTGACCTTTTAGTGATCTATTTCAGAAGGAAGAGAGACTGTTATCAAATAATTAGTCCAGGTACGCACCGACAAATAATTAGTAATCAATTCTCATGTTTACTCAGTTATTAATGTAAACATCACAAGACAAAACAGGAAATAAGGAATATCACATGGATGTTACATGAATATTATTTATCACATGACCATGTCTTTTAATATATGATGTTATTGCCCTACTTTATAATACTGTTACCTCAATTTCATTAATGTACGCATTAAAGGGATCTAGTAACTTTGTTGACATGTGCAAAAAGTGATGAAGGGTTGATGCAATGTATATTGTTGTTATCTCATATGTCCACAGGGTATTGTGTGAACATTTCAAGTCAAATGGACATTGTATGGCCAAGTAATGAGAGAAAATGCAAAGTGATATTCAGTAACTCACTGCACTCATTTTGTACACGGAAGAAAAACTCGCCCGGAGTTTTTCTTATCTGAATACTTCAATCATACATATCTTTGTAACGAAAGGGAAATTTGAAAAACCAAAACTTGTCCCATGATTTTATTGTTAATATGAATACAACAAGGTATAAGGGAACCGCTAGAATGAAAATTTTATTTTGAGGATTTGGACAATGTTACTAAGTCCCTTTAAGTACGTAATTCTATAATGCTAGCCAGTCTACCAATCTACTTCAGGCAGATCAAGAATGTTTGAACTATTTGGTGCAACTGTTTGTTAATTCTTCTGTTTGCTTAGTAGTTAATGCAAATCACAAGACAAAATAGAAAATGTGAAATATCACAGGGATTTTATATAAACGATCTCTATCATAATTATCATCATATCTTACATAAACTTATTGCCAATGCCCTAATTAAAATTATGCATTTATGTAATGGTGGTCCTCCTAACCTCCAGAATAACAGAGGGAGAAAATGTTTTGAATAATTTTGGTACAGGAATGCAATATTGAGTTAATCCTCATGTGTGTTAGGTAATTCATGAATGCAGATCACGAGACAAGCAGAAATTGTGAATTATTGCAGGTATTATATCAACAATATTAATCTCATGATCATCATGTCTTGTATAACATTATTGCCTTACTTAGAGCAAGGAGCCCAGTACCTCCTTGCTTAGATAATATAATTATACAACCCTGGCCAGCCTACTTGTTTACTTCAGACGGACAGAGAGAGAGAGATAATTTGTTTTTAATATTTGGTGTAAGTATACATAAATACAAATTAGTCAATTATTTTTAATCTTTGTTAATCCTCATGTTTGTTAAAGGTAATTAATGCAAATCAGAAGATAAAACAGTGTTTAAGAAATAAGTCAACAGCCCTACTACAAAGCCAGGGCAGAGGCGTAGCCTGGTCCGAGTGATTGTTTGGGAGGGGGGGGGGGGGGGGGGGGAAGGGTATTTACATTTTTTTAATTACAGAATTGTACCCCTTATGTTTGTTATTGTTTTTGCACAATTATTTTTGTTGGAAGGCACACATGCCGATGTGTGCCTGTGACCCCCCTAGCCTCCCCTCCACAAAATGTTAAACTGATCTCCTGCATATAAAGAGAGAAACGGATCATTTGGTGCAGGTACACATTAATTACTAATCAGCAAATTAGTTTTCATGTTTGCTTAGTCATTATTACATATCACGAGACAAAACAGGAAACGATATAAAATATCACGTGGATGTTGCATGACATTTGTCAATGAATTATGTATGTATTATACAGCTCAATTGCTCTAGATAGTATTGATGTATTAAATGCAGTTCACTGATCCAATTCAGACAGGGTACATACCTTGAACATATACATGTACCTTGAAGGCCACACCTCACCATGTTCATCATGAGAGTTATAGACAGTGGAAGGGTTAAAGCCCAAGTCCAGTTTCGGGAAAGTAGCCGAATACATCTATACTCCGCACAAAAAGTTCCGCAATCAAGGTTTGCGCATTAATAACTTTTCTATTAGGTTATTACCATTGATAAATTTGGTATCATTGGAAAGCGTGAATTCTCCCCTTTACATTGATATAACATTTGCTATGAGTATTTCATCATGAAATGTGCATTGCATCCAAATGTAGGGCAAAGTCAAAAGTGAAATGTTGCAAAATGCACTGATTCTGTCAACAAAGGGCCTTCCTTTTGTGTGAAGATTAAAATGTGGCTTGAATGCCTATTACGTTATTACCATTCATAAATTTGGTATCATTGGAAAGCGTGAATCCTCCTCTTTACATTGATATAACATTTGCTTTGGATATTTTATCATGAAATGTGCATTACATCCGAATGTAGGGCAAAGTAAAAAATGAAATGTTGCAAAATGCACTGATTTTGTCAACAGTGTGCCTTCCTTTTGTTTGAAGATTAAAACGTGGCTTGAATGCATGACCACCTCACCTCCATTCAAGCCAAGGAAGGCACTCTGTTGACAAAATCAGTGCATTTTGCAACATTTCACTTTTGACTTGCCTACATTTGGATGCAATGCACATTCCAATGTTATATCAATGTAAAGAGGAGGATTCACGCTTTCCAATGATACCAAATTTATGAATGGTAATAGCGTAATAAAAAAGTTATTAATGTGCAAACCTCGATTGCGGAACTTTTTGTGCGAGGTATATATTGATCAGTATTGTTGAATATGTTGCTGGGGGAGATATCGACAAGCTAGGGACAAGCCTGTATAGCGTGACACCTCGTGTACACTTTGTGGTAGTAATACACGTAGCGTATGAGCGATTCCGCGTTGGCAATATCTATCCCGGGTGGGATAGATGTAATTTACCAAATATATCAATTAGTAGGCGGTTTCTTGGCCAAATTTGGATCATCCTATATTAGTACAATTATATTCTTTCACATTATTGGTAATAAGAGCTTCCATTTCATTTTTTTGAGAGGGGGGCGTTTCCAAAACTGGCCTTTACCTTTAAGGGTGCATTTAAGAGCCCAAAAAACCATGGTTGGATACCTGTTTCCTAACCCCTTGACTACTGGAACAAGGGGGGGTTGTGTACACAGTCCATGGGGATTTCAGAAACTCAAAGGGAACGTTTTAAAAACTTAGGAGTGCATGAGGGGGGTTTGAACTATATGTGGACAACCCTTTGACTGCAGATGTAGGGGTGGGGGACAGGGAGTCTGTTTTGACGTTCAGGACTGGTCCCCTACAAGTGGGCTGGGGTCTATGGAATATGCATCATACCAGTGGCATAGTTATGGGGAGGACAAGGGGAGGGGGGGCAAGGGGAGGGGGGGAGGGCAAGGGGAGGGGGGGAGGGCAAGGGGAGGGGGAGGGGGCATGTGCCCCTAATAATTTGACAAAACCGCGAAAAAACATAAAGTAAACAGAAAACTGCATAAAAATAAAGAAATGCAGAGTAACGTTCCCCTTAAAAACAGTTCGACTACGCTACGCAAGTCTTGAATTAGTTCAAAATAATTAATTCAGGTATGCCGGCCACTACGCAATGATTCATTGATGAATAATTAGTGATTAATCATATACATGCTCAGCAGTTGCTACATATCATATGACAAAAAACCCTCATACAAGTATATAACTCATATGATTATGTATAATAAGGTAATCCACTATTAAATCCTCCCAAGCCTATATAATGCGAATAGGCCTTTGATCTGTTTAAGGCTGCAGGCCTATATAAGTCATTCATACATGACTATCTATCATCAATGACAAAATTTAACCCATTGATATATCTCTGTTTTTGTATAACACATATAATATCTTCTATGACCCAAACCCAGTGGCTTGCGCCCCCCCCCCCCCCCCCCCCAGTAATTTGGGAAAAACATCAAGGGGAAATTTTCTGGGGGGAAAAAAATACATCAGGTGTGCCCCCCATAACAGTCCCATCACTGCCCAAAGGCGATATAACCCTGGATCCCCATACACATTGGGTTAAATTAACCTGTTCCCTACTAGATTTGACAATACAGGACCCATGATGTCCAAGGTACGCATTGGGATAATGCTTCACAGCAGCTGACCAGCTAGTAATATTCCCATGACTAGGACTACGATGATAATCCTCACAACGTGCAGTACTTCATGTTCACACAAATTGATCAGTGATCAATCGGTGATGATGATTCACATATCACGCGCTTATTCTATCTTCATCTATTGATGCATGTATATTACAAGATAAAACAGGATATAGGGCAATCAAATCATATGATCATATCTCATGAAGTGCAAGTATTTCAGGTACACATTGATGAATAATCAGTGATGAAATTTCATGTATATCTCATCAATTATATTCTATCTTCATTTATTGATGCATGTATATCATAGGGCAATCACATCATATGATCATATCTCATAAAGTGCAAGTATTTCAGATACACGTTCATAAATAATCAGTGATGAAATCCCATGTATATATCTTATCAATTATATTCTATCTTCATTAATTGATGCATGTTTATATTCCACATACTAAGAATCTTGCTCTACACTTGGTCAAAAGTTAATCACGTGATGAAATATAGTTTTGCCCATCACTGATGGGAGAAGAAAAGTTTGTTACACTGTGTACTATCTTGGGTGAAAGTGTGTTGCACTCACTACTATCTTGGTGATCATATCTTACAAAGTGCAAGTACTTCAGGTACACGTTCATAAAGAATCAGTGATGAAATCCCATGTAAAGGTATCTCATCAAGTATAGTCTATCTTCATTATTGATGCAAGTATTGCACGTCTATTTTGTGTGATAGATCTCAGTAAAGCAACACTTTTAAAGTCAATCATTGTGGTTTTCTGGGTAACCTAGGTAGTTAGCAACTAAAATAATCTCTTGTTGAATACTTAAATTTAGTGCTATCACTCTAAAAATCTAGGAAAGCTTACTTTCTAGTTTTTGGCATTACTTTTGATAGGAGGATAGGTGATACTTTTATAACAATACAGACTACCGTCATATAAAGCTAAATTATTTAATTATAGATCCTAACTGACATGAAATAACAAATTTAAAAGATATAAGAAGAGTCTGTTGCAATTCAAATTATGGTTACTTGGCATACTGTACATACGTAAATGATAAACTCTTCAAAATATGTTGCAATAATTGCAAACCAGACAGTTTTTCATAAACATTTTATTCTTGGCAT
This sequence comes from Echinarachnius parma, assembly GCA_037951105.1. NCBI lineage: Eukaryota > Metazoa > Echinodermata > Echinoidea > Clypeasteroida > Echinarachniidae > Echinarachnius > Echinarachnius parma. Next base: position 55,563 of record JBAMJV010006584.1, read on the forward strand.
ATGACGATTGGTGGCACCATTTACAATTTGTTCATGAATTCAATAAACCAATACAATACCATATACAGCAAAGGAGATGTTGCAACGGTAAGCTAAAACCACTTTATTTGGCATTATGACAAGTATCAAAAAGTCGAAAGTAAAAAAAAAAAAAGGAATATGTTGCAATGCTTACCTAAACGCTCTTCCTATTCTTTTATAAATAATACTTTGCATATATGACGACAACGATGGTTGGCCTCATGCACAATCTTTTTATAACTATTGATGACTAACAATCACTTTCCCTTTCGCGCTGCCCTTACACGAATCCTAGCACTTTCGCTCTCGCCGACTGCCGCGGGCCATGTCTCGTACCTGTAAACGGTACAGCGAATGCGGGATTAGTACGCACCCCTGGGATTGGATGGGGTCAGGAGTTGCCAATTTGATGTCATACAGGTGGATTACCGCTCCGGTAATGATCCTAATCCTGGGAAAAATTTGGGGTGAAGGTTTCCCTATCCCAGGGACCCTGGGAACCTCGTCTAGCCCTGGGATTAGGCTCAGGTAGGGTTAGTCTCTACTAGCAGACCCCTTTTCAATACCATCATCTCATTAATAATTGATTAAACTCTTTAGGAGACTTCTAAAGTTACATAACATTTGAGATTCAACATCATAGAACCACATACATGTAGAACATAATCTGCATAAATGTATAGCCCTAAATTATTAAAAAGCAATGCAGGAAAATTATATTCGGCATTTGTCCTTGTATCTTTGTGTTCTCATTTACCATGCTAGAGTGGCGTGATGGAGTTGACAATGCTCAGGAAATGTATCGGAAATTATGGAGGTTACGGAACTAAATGTTGGGAAATGACCTTTGATCATCATTAATTGTACATGTATAAGTAATGGCCTGTATTACTTCCCTTACTTAACTATCTGACCTCTCTCAAAAATGATCACCATTAAAAACTAGAGCAATATTGAGCAGGCATGTACATGTACAATGATATCCAATTGAAATGAGTTGTACAACTCGGTATAGTACACTAATTGAAAATACTAGAGACAAAATGATCATTATTTCTGACATCAGTGACATAGCTTCTAATTCAGGTCTAGTAAAATGTCACCTCAGAGTTACTATTACATCATAAACTATTGGTTTAAAGGGATAGTTGAGTTTTGGTATAGAGGGCGCTACATAAAATAATATTTTTGTGAGATAATGAAAAACTGAGTGTCAAATTCGAAAGAGCATACAATTTTAATGACAGAATAAACTTTATTTGATCAAAATCGGTTTAGAAATGGCTGAAATATCCAAAAACATTACCCCACAATTATTCACAATTATCCACAATTCGAAAATTTTCAACCAGCCGTTAAAATTTTTTAAAAATGCTTTCTCTTTTAAAAAATTTACAAAAGAGGTTTTTGAATAGTTGTTGATTATCTCTCTATCTAATCACTATTTCAACAAAACATCACAGCACAATATTTTATTTAAGATGGTTAAAACCGATGAGTGTTTAGAGAGCGCCATCTTGAGTTTTAACGGCTCTTTTTGAATGATAACAGGCTTTTCCCTTACAGAAAAATATACAAGCGTGCAACAAGCTTGCGACGAGCTTGCAGCTCAAGCTTGCGACGAGCTTGTTGCAAGCTCGTCGCAAGCTCGCCGCAAGCTCGCCGGTTCCAAAAATGCAAATTAGGTAATTAATTTCAGCCAATCAGGGCTCGCCACGAGCTTGCGATGAGCTCGCCGCAAGCTTGCAACGAGCTTGTAATTTTGTATTCATTTCGAGCATGATGGAGTTATAACTATTAGTTTGTAATGTAATGGTGCAGGTTTTGGTTACTAAAATTCAGTTTGACCAAAACTATACTCTCTTTACCAGAACTCAACTATCCCTTAAACCCATTGAACACTATTTGAATTCATTAACAGGTATTCTCCATAGAACCAAGCCTAAGACATCTTCTGCACCGATCTGAACCGGTTAACAACTACTTCATGCCTCTTATACTAGTAATCAACAGATAGATATACTTTTTCAAAAGCATTTGAAGTGTTATAAATTATGGAACATATATGATTGAATAGTACTTGATATATGCTTAAAATGGATGTTTGATGGTGGTACTTCAGGTAATTACAGTGAAAGTCGGGGAAATTTAATGACTTTGGAGTCGTGACTTTCAGACACAATTTCAATTTGTCGTTGTATAAAGCACCATGAGCGTCGAGAGACAAAACATGCACTCTTCGAGTATCCAACTATTATGATTATTATTATTTTTAACCCTGGGAAAAAGGAAACTTGACTGGCTTCTCAGAGTATCCAACTATTATGATTATTATTATTTTTAACCCTGGGAAAAGGGAAACTTGACTGGCTTCTCAGAGTATCCAACTATTATGATTATTATTATTTTTAACCCTGGGAAAAAGGAAACTTGACTGGCTTCTACGAGTATCCAACTATTATGATTATTATTATTTTTAACCCTGGGAAAAAGGAAACTTGACTGGCTTCTCCGAGTATCCAACTATTATGATTATTATTATTTTTAACCCTGGGAAAAAGGAAACTTGACTGGCTTCTCCGAGCTTGCCTGACAAATCAGCAACGATGATAAACTTATACTGGTATTCGCAAAACACCAAGTTACCTACAATTAACCTCTTACTTTTATTATAATTTCCTGTACATATCTATTTTTGTGGCACACTCAAATTAGAACTGAACCTATTAAAAAAAAAATGAAAACAATAACCAAGCTTGCCTGACCTAACACCTATGATAAAGCTTGTACTGCTATATCAAAACAACAAGTTACCTGGAATATACGCAATTAACCTATAACTATTATAATATTTCCTGTACATATCTATTTTTGTGACATACAGTACTCAAATTAGAACTGAACCTATTTAAACAAAATTGACTTATTACTATTATAATACTTCCTGTAAATATATATTTTTGTGACACAGGCATACCCAAATTAGAATTGAACATATTTGAAATGAAAATGAAAACAACAACATTAAATAACATGAAGAACCTAACCCGATTAATCTATTTCTTTTTGTTAGATATCCTGTATCTATTCTTGTGACTTAATAACAATAATAATAATCTTGATTTATATAGCGCCTAATATGATTGATAATCATCTCTAAGCGCTTTACAATGATAATATTACCCCCTTCATAGGATACAATGCAAACCAGCACACATTGTGTGCACCATCTCCACTCCCTGGGGAGCATTCCTTCCAAGCGCTCATGGGCTCAAGAAGATCGTTCACATAAAGGCTTTCACCTCCTACCGGGTCCCCATTTATACACTTGGGTAGAGAGCAGCAATTGTGGATAAATTGTCTTGCTGAAGGACAAAGGCAGTGGGCAGGGTTCGAACCCGGGATCTCATGATCAATTAGAAAGGAAATTACTTTCAAAATAAAATTTTTAATGGCCTATACTATTTTATTAAAGGAGACCTGCACTGAACCTGTTTTTAGATAGTCAAGTATTTTTTCCTTTTCTTCAAATTCATATTTTTTTTAAAGGGTAATTAAAAAGAGAAACAATTTTCTTCTAAATAATAAAAAACAAACAGACATAGGCCTACTATTTTTAGTACCAAGGCTCTAAATGTGACTCTTGTTTATAAATACTGAACTTCGTCTAATAAAATTAATTCTGTACCAAAAAAATTACATTGATATTCCATTTGTTCTCACATGATTTTCAACATTCCTCAATTCAGATACCCATGTGCGAACATGTGATGTGTATCTCCACATCTGTGCAAAAACAACTTCAGTTGTTGGAACTGACACCAGGTAGCAGGGGCCCGATTACGGACCAGCGGCATTTACCATGGTAATTAGCAACATTGGCTCTTACTTATTGATGTCAATATGCTAGAATTGTGTAAAATTAACATAACGTAGCAGAGCACACATACCGCCTTTACTCTGTAAAGGATTACACAAGTAATTTAGAGATCAGTGGAAATAGGTCTGGTCCTGGATGATGATCGTGCTCTCGGCCACTGGCTCAAAGCTATGGGGGAGCCAGGGGGACACATGCACCCCAACCAAAAAATGCATACTTCCAGAAAAAAAAACAGGACAACAGAAAATGGCCCAAAGCATGTAATTTTAGAGGGAAATATAACAATTTTAGGCCCTAAACATGTAAACTTAATGGTAACATTTTGACTTTCAGGACTATCTATAAAATCATTTTGAGGTATGTATGACATTTTTCCACCACCTAAATGGGCGAGGATTTTACTTTTTTGCTTGTCAGATAAAAACCTGTGCCCCATTATGAAAATCCAAGGGCCCCAAGGGTGACCCCCCCCCCCCCCCCCCTCTACTGGAAAAATCCTAGGTACGCCACTGTCAGACAATGTATAAACTTTACAATACATTGTAACTATGCCCATATATTCATAAAACCACACTACACGAGGGTAGTTTCATTCTAAGTCTATTTCTAATGGGTAAAAAAGCAATATGTTTCCTGCTGGACCGTGCATGAAAAATTGGAGTCTGCGATGTTTAGACTACCACCCTAGTTGGGGACACTTCCTACCCTGGGTGGGAAAGTACCATCTGGGCTGAGAGACGCGCTATAAATAGACATGAGCTCGCTGGCCCCTGGGCAGCCCCTCTTGTCAGTCCAGGGTTACATACAAGTTCCCCTAAAAAGGGGGGTAGCTACAGAGGGAAAGGGGAGGGGGGAATTCTCATCTCTCTTCTATTCTCATGGGAATATAATTGCAATAATAAAATCAAGCTTGTATCTAGATTGAGCTCAGCCTTATACGCTGATAAAGCCATATTACTGTACTACCACTCATGGGCCCCATTGAAGAAAGAGTTGCAATCAATTGTTGCGATTAATGGCAAGTCAGGATCATGTGACTAAATGCACAAATCTGATTGGATCAAATGTGCATATTTTCTTCTTACCTTCAATTAATTGCAACTTTACAATCGATTGCAAGTCATTCTGCAACAGGGCCCTACTACTACCAATACTACTACTCCTGGGCTGCTAGTCTCTATCAGTCCAGGGGTGCATATGAGTTCCCCTATAAAGATGGGTAGCTGAGGGAGGGGGG
>JBAMJV010006585.1:0-104247 GCA_037951105.1 Echinarachnius parma
TTTCAAATTTCCCTTTCGTTAAAAAGATATTTACGATTGAAGTGTTCAGATGTTAAATAATCCAACGGATCGCGAAAAACCGTGTACAAAGTCAGTGCAATGAGTTTGTGAACATCACTTTGCATTTTTGCTCATTACTCGGCCATATAACGTCCATTTGACTTGAAATTTTCACACAATACCATGTGGACATATAAGATAAAAACAATATGCATTTTATCAACCATTCATCACTTTTTGCACAGGTCAACAAAGTAACTAGATCCCTTTAACATCTGAACACTTCAATCGTAAATATCTTTTGAACAAAAATGATAATTTGAAAAACCAAAACATGTCCCGTGCTTTTATTATTAATATGAGTATGACAAGGTATGAGAGAACCACTAGAGTTCCAAGTTACTTTTGAGGAGTTGGACAATGTTACTAAATCCCTTTAACTTTACATAACTGTACATCACATCCTCATCACACTTGAGTACCTTTGCCATACATGCAGCACATTATAAGACTATTTTGGTCTTCCTAGCTGTCTCCTCATTCTCATCATTTGTATTCAACGTTTGTTTTATTATGTCATTATTGTTATGTTTTGTTATCGTTATTGTATTTTATGAGATTTTCAATCAATGATCCACTTCAAAATTACATTTATATACAGGGTTCAAATTTAAATTTGGCCTACTTTGGGCTAGGGGCAAATAAACGTGAGCTTTTGGCCTCCATGATTTGATGATGGATAATGACTTGATTTTTGTTATATAGTACACATTCTCATACACCCCACTAAGAGTATTTTGGGGAAGAGTCGTGAACAGGGTTAAAGCCATCTATTACTTACCCCGACTGGGCAATCCCAAATAAAAAGACTTGTAAATGTTTTTTCTATGATTTGAGTAATCCCAATCTGTGTCTGGCACGAGTACATTGTTGGTGTCCCCGGCCTCAGCCTGCGGCCAGAGCCCGGCATTCACAACTATCCCTTTAAAAAACCTCCACACTAATAACTTTTTTCTCTACTGGCCCGTTCTGGCAAGTAAAATGATAAATGTTCAAATTTGACTTGCCCCAAACAGACAATTTACTTGCCTGCTTACTTCTATGAGCGATTTTCATATCAGGAACCACATTCTATTCTCAAAGTTGTAGAGAAATTCAAGTTGCCTGATCGGGGCAAGCAAACTAGACCATTTATGAAATTTTACCTTGCCCCGACATTAATTGCCATTAAGTTGCTAGTGTTTGAGCCCTGCCTAAAATACTCAGACTAGGGTCTATGGAGAGAATAGAAACACAAATCAAATATTTTGTTAATGTGTTACTGGACTGGGCCCCCCCCAAATACTTAGGGTGTTGGGTTATGGAGGAATAATGTAATACCCAATTTGAATTGTATTCAAAGGGTTAAACCCTTGACTACAGGAACCGGGTGGGTTGTGAACAAAGTCTATGGGGATTTCACAAACTCAAAGGGAACCGGTTAACAGAGCCTGGTGAACCATGTTGGGAATTTCATCAGTCTAGTTCTAGAAGGAAGTGGGGGGAACATATATATTGTATCAATGTACAATCACCCCAGATCTATTCACTAGTATTCTTTGATCAAAACGAGGAGAAATACTACATACTTTAATTCTGTTCTCAACCCTCATTCCTAACCACAAAAGTTCATTGTAAAAATAAAAAAATCTATGAGAAAATCCCCTTTTCCTGTTGTGTTTTAAAGATTATTTGAACACATTCCTAGGAGGGGGAGGTAAATCCCCCCCCCCCCCCCTCCCCCAAATGATTTTACAAAAAAACAAAAACAAAACAAAAAAGTAAGAGGAAATCTATGGAAAAAAATAAAGTACATAATCACTAAGCAGTGCTAACCCCTCCCCCCCCCCCCCCCCCCTCCCCACCCCCAATCAGTCCGACTATGCTAAGCCACTGGCTACAGGATGTAGAGGGCAATGCCCGCCATTGGACATTGTGCCGCCCCCCCCCCCCCCCCCCCCCCCCCCCCCTCTCCCCTGTACAAATATCCTACATGTGAGTTATTTGTAGTAGTGTAGGCAAGGGGACATTGCATCCCATATAATATTGTGCCCCCCATGGGACTTAATTATTGCCCCTCCTCTTAACCCCCCCCCCCCCCCCATCCCCAGGTAGCTTGATTTTGGCTATGCCACTATTATGTTCTTACTTGTTAGAACTAGCCATTGATGCTTTTCCGAGTTAATTGTTCCCATTCTTGGCCGGAAATATAAATGCACACGTTGCATTGCTTCTATCAATTCTTATAGTGTTCAATCCATTTCCTGGTATCACTCTGTACTCTTGCATAGCCATATGGGTATATTCGCTCACATCCAGAATCAGACTAAATTCTAAAGCAATTCAGCAACAGAAGAAATCAAAGTTAGAGGCTTTTAGTCCCCAAAATGCACCCATTGATCATTATCTTACTATTTGTTAGTGTTAATTTGATAAAGTGGGTTAAAATGCTAATGTACAGGGCCCATATTCATAAAAGCCTGCTAGTAAGTCTATTTTGGATGACGTGACTAAGAATTATACACACGATCTTTTAGTTGCTAACTTAGATGGTACCTATAAAGGCTTACACAGTTGACCCTATAGTTGGGGACTAGGAAAACTGTTTGTTGCTCAATAAACTGCACATCAAAAATACACTTAGCAAGGAACTAAGTTAGCGCGTTTCATGAATATGGGGCCAGGTGTATTAAATCATCTGTGAAATTTCCTTGTGCCGCAATGAGCACTAACATTGTAACAGAAAGCTCATACACGTGGTCATATAAAGTGAGTTCAAAGTTTTTTGCGGTTGGAAGAGCAATAAATGTAGAGAATTGTATCAGAATCACAAAAAAAAGAAAACACTCGTCTGTGATCTGTCTGGGGAATGTGTTAGAAATGTATTTAATTCCTCAAGGCATTCCAAAGCAATGAGTAGTCTTTGAAATACAAGCGACTGCATGCAAGGGTGAATAACATTTCATTTTCATTTTCATTTTTTAGGTGAATTTTCAATCACTTCCGAATCCCCTTCATTGAACAAAAACCCTGAAATCTTTGTACTGTGAACTTTACGATACATTTTGATTTTATAGGTCTTCTCCCTAAGATCACTACACAAGTCATGTCCAGTAATACTAAATACAGGCTATAGTGGGGGATAAATTATCTAGATAATTTGTAGCATGTCTGTCACCTGTCTATCACATATATGATGACATAAATGGTACCCTGGGGTACCAAATGAAAATCCGCCATTTTGTTGAATTATTTATTATTTTTTAGGGCTGTACTGGGGTATAGCGTGCATACAAGCGCGCGCTACACTGCATGCACAACGCAATACGGTTGTACTTCGAGTGGACACAAGATGGCGCTACACAACGCGGGATACCGGGGTACAACGGTACCCCGGGGTACTGCGTGTGTCATCATATACGTACCGTATTTGCTGGTGTAAATAACCGCCACCTTTTTTTCCAAAAAAAAAATTCAAAAATGGGGGTGCGGTTAATACACGGGTGCGGTTTATACTATTGTCTATTCTATTATTGCAATACTAACAAAGAGAACAAAATTTACCCTTTCTACTGCATCATGATGGTGTTCATGCAATATACCCTCCATAATTTAGACATGTTAAGTATGGATTTATTAGACTTTATATGGATTCCCAATACTGTTCTTTGGGTTTAACCAGTATACACAACCTTTCCTTTTCAAGCTTGAAATAATATATCCCTTTTTTTCAGGGCACTTCAGTTATATATGACAATATGAGGGTACATACATACATGTATCATTTTTCATATGAGGGTACATACATACATGTATCATTTTTATTTTCCATTATTATTATTGGAACCTACATGTAGATCCTACTTTGGCTAATATTTCTCCTGGTACATTGTGCAATCTATAGCTGCATCATGGCCATATATGCAGGCACGTTTCTGCCTGGAGGGGGAGTGGGGGCACTGGGGCAGGTTGAAGTCTACATTTTTATCTTGCCAAATACATTTATAATTATAAATATACATTATTTTGTTGAATGTTGATGTTAAGTAATATTTGTATCGCGTTGTAATATATAATGTAAACATGCATGTATGTTTATATATATTTTTGTTGTACACAAGGCACACGTAGTCCTCGGACTACAGTCTTGTTTATATTATGTGTTCAATAAAACAAAATCTATCTACCTATCTATCTATCTATCTATCTATCTATCTATCTATCTATCTGTCTGTCTGTCTGTCTGTCTGTCTGTCTGTCTGTCTGTCTGTCTGTCTGTCTGTCTGTCTGTCTGTCTGTCTGTCTGTCTATATCTATCTATCTATCTATCTATCTATCTATCTATCTATCTATCTATCTCTCTATCTCTCTATCTCTCTATCTCTCTATCTCGCTATCTCTCTATCTATCTATCTATCTATCTATCTATCTATCTATCTATCTATCTATCTATCTATCTATCTCTCTATCTCTCTATCTCTCTATCTCTGTATCTATCTATCTATCTATCTATCTATCTATCTATCTATCTATCTATCTATCTATCTATCTATCTATCTATCTATCTCTCTATCTCTCTATCTCTGTATCTATCTATCTATATATCTATCTATCTATCTATCTATCTATCTATCTATCTATCTATCTATCTATCTATCTATCTATCTATCTATCTATCTATCTATCTATCTATCTATCTATCTATCTATCTATCTATCTATCTATCTATCTATCTATCTATATATCTATCTATCTATCTATCTATCTATCTATCTCCATTTGTTGCTGGCTTGTTCTCTTGATCCCTGTCTTTCACCCACGTTGGGACCCTTTTCCTGAAAATAATCTTTCCTGCTTTACAACTAAAAAGCGAGAAAGATAGATTCCACTGCCTCACTAAACTTTCAAATGAGAGTAATTGAAATGCCTGCAATTGCCCAAATACATGAACAATGTCATCATTAATTTCAAGCAAATGTGTATAACTTTATAACTGTTAGAGGAGTGGGCGCCTTTGAATGTGAGAAACAGATAAATGTCACCATATAAACGCTGTGGATCATCATCGTCATCATTATTGATCATTTCAAAATATTGTGGATATGCAATGTTGACTGCCTAGATGCATTGTACCAGGCCTTCTCATTTTTTTTCCATTTTTTTTTGGGGGGGAGGGGGGGGGTGTGTGAATTCCAAATCGAGACCAAGACCGAGACCACTGGTTGGGTCATGTAAGCGGGGGGTGGTGGGGGGGGGGGGGGGGGGGGGGGGGGGGGCATGGCCCAAAACTACTATTTTTGGTGTGATCATGGCTATGCCTCCTCCCCCAGTGTAATGATGCTTGGAGGCAAAACACACTTATTTTGCCATCTACATTAAAGTTCAAATGCTACACCACAAATTGTAATTAAGCTACAAAATGAAGTCTGTGTGCTATCATCAATCCTCTGGGGTGACATTGCTAAGCCCAGCACCCCACCCACCAGTAGAGAACATTATTTTTGCCATCTAGAGTGATATCATAAGATAAGAGCAGTGATAAGGTGACCTGATGAAATTCTAACCCCCCCCCCCCCCCCCCCACCCCCCCCGTCCATGGCTACGCCTACTTCCCCAGTGTAATAATGAAAGGAGAGATATAGCACATTAATGTTGACAACCTAATTAATATCATCAGAGCAGTGATATTGTGACCTGATGAAAAGTCTCTAAGCACCCCCCCCCCCCCCCCCCCCAAACACTACACTGGGCTACGCCCCCTCTTCCAGTGTAATAATGCTAGGAGACAGAGCACATTAGTTTTGCCATCTAAATTAATCTAATCAGAGCAGTTATTTGGTGACCTGATTAATCCGTGATCAACCGAATTAATCTTCTATGGTACGGTACAGCAAGATTTCATTTTCATCTAGTCATTTTCATTTACCGCAGAGATGCCAACCTTCACAAACCAAACAGAAGTACTCCGAGAGGTAAAAAACAGTATTTTTAGAGTGCTCAGCCCACCTCTAGAGGCAATACAATTTGTATTTTTTTGCGAAGCCAATTCGCACAGCAAAAAATACTCTTCACGAGTGCGTTAAAATAAAAGTTGGTTCAGTCGATCACACCAGTGTTTTTATGAGTTTGTTTTGTTTATTTGTGTTATATTTACAATATATATCTTTGGTAATTTTAGTTTATCAGGGTTCAGCGTGTAATTCGAAGTTGTTTTCTTTGTTGTTTTTTTAACCATATTTATTGCTTAGAACTGTATTTACATCAACAAAACGTACTAAATACGGCAAAAACGCACTAGTACTTGGCATCTCTGTTACCAGCGATTTGCATGGTTTTCTTCCTAGAAGGCATAATTGACTAGCTCACCTATAATACTTCGACCCTCCAAATTCTTATCTGAAAGCTGAAATGAAAATGCTCATGATTTTCACAAAGGACTATCTATTCCCTGATATATACTCCGCAAAAAAAGAAACTGGACACTTGTATAAGTTGAAATATTTCATACTAATGTACGATAAAGTGTACATGATCATATATCAAATTAAAGGGAATTTAGTCCTCTACATGCAGGGTATAACTTAAAGGTGTAATCGTTCATGCATGAAATGCCATGGTCAATTAATAGAGGCACGGATTTTCCGTTTCAAAAAAAGGCCTTTTCCGTTTCAGAAAATCGGGAATTCCGTTTTTACCTGCCTGAAAAACGGAAATTCCGTTTTGCCATAGACTTTGTACATGTGAAAAACTGAAAATTCCGTTTACCATCAAACTCTATACAAAATTCAATGAGTATGGTAAAATCATGATTTACCGATTTTTCTCTCGCTTCAACTTCAAGCTTTCATACGTATCACTATCAGCGTGTGGTGTCGTAATCGAATTCCGTACCATGCAAAGCCGTAGTATATACCGTACCCCGGAACGAACGCGGAAGTAATTGTTATACACGTGTGCGCTGATTATATCTCGAACATTTTCTAACTCCTCGAACCTGCATGTGTACTGAAGCTTACATCATATCAGTACAACGACACGAATAAGTCAACACTAACACTTCACTTGTATACTTTGCGTGCAGCTTATCGGGTCTTTTTTCTTACGCGAGATATCCATCCGCCGGGAATTGGGGAATTCCCCAATTCCCGGTGGATGGATATCTCGCGTAAGAAATGAGACCCATAACCTGCACGCAAAGTAAACGAGTGATATGGCGGGCTGTACCGATAGAGGGCGGACTGGATGTCAACGTTTGAGAATCGTTTAATCCATTGTGCAGTATTAATATTACGTACATGGGTGACATGGTATGCGGATCTCTGACTGATAGCAGCTAGCTGCGGGGCCGGGGCGCGCCGGGGTAGCTAGTCTACGACGTCGATCGTATGCCGTACTCGCCGCACCGCGCGCTAGATCGGCTGTCATAATAAACGCAGCGGATTTCTTGTCGTTGTAAGTTGCATTCGACATCGTCTTTCTTGTACTTTTTTGTCATTTGTTTTCTTCTGATAGTTTTCTACTACAAAATATGAATTTTTGAGGAAAAAGAGGTTTTCCGCGATTTTCCGTTTGAGAACTCATTTTCCGTTTCAAATGGTCAATTCCGCGATTTTCCGCGATTTTCCGCGATCGCGGAAAATCCGTGCCTCTAAATTAACACTAGCAAAGTCTGTTTTCAAAAATAGCAAAACAATGGAGAACCACACCATTCGACTGAAATGACAGTAAGCGTTTCACTTAAAACAAGATGAGCGGGGCAAGTAAATTATGACATTATTCAACTTTATTGTTATGAACAAACTCTGGAAATACAAATTTGTCAATAATACAGGGCCAGGTTATGAAAGCATTATCATACTGGTCTGTATTACAGGCATGAAGCTTGTCTATTTCATGTGTCCCCTGCAATTTTAACCATATTTACCTAGAGAAATGTAATGTTAAAGACTGCCCAAATGTTTGACCAAGGGTGACTTCAGCTTTTGAAGATCTTTGGACTACGGTATAATTCTTGAGAAGAATGTATACCATTTTCATGCTGAAATAAGGGCACAAACTGTGGTTTTGACTAATAAAGCTTTGCCATGGAATTCCCCATTTTGTTACTTTTGGATGAAAATAACACCTATAACGTTCACAATTTGTGTTCATTTATACTCTTTATTGAGATGAAGATAGAAAAGGTCACATTTGTAATGAAAACTTATGCCATCTCATGAATATAGCGTTTTAGATTATGCTAAATCAACATTTATATGGTTGAGTGGATGTTCCATTTTTGCTATTTTTGAAAACAGACCTTGGTGTGGTTAATTGACCGTGACAAGTCATGCATGAATGATTTCATCTGGATTTTATGCGAATATTGAAGAGGGTAATTTTATCTTTAATTTGATATACAATATCATATATTTTATCGTTAATGAATACGAAATATTTGGTCTCATACAAGTGTCCAGTTTCTTTTTTTGCGGAGTATATATACCACTAGATTTCATCGTGCTCACTATGGATGGTTTCTTTCTTGAAATCAACTAGTAATGAGGATGCGGTCAAATGCAATAGAGACCTACATGTAGACCTTTAAATTCTCAGCTGTGGCTTTAAGATGGATGATCATTCAGCCCTAGTTAAAATTCCCTAACTTTAATTGTCTTCCTTTGGTTTTGCATGGTTTCTTTCTTGAGATCATCATTAAAATGAGAAAGACTACAATACCTAGATTTATATGAATTCTCATATTTCATCTATGGCTGTTAATGTTAACGATCATTCAGGATTAGTTAAAATTCCCTACCTTGAAATATCAAAAGTGTTCATCTTGTTTAAAGGGTACCACCAACCAAAAATTATATTCTTATAAATGAAAGGTAACATCTTTAGAATTCCATTCCATCAACAAGTTCACCAAAATATGTTTCCAGAAAAAAATTTATAATCGGAAAACGCATCACCATTCTAAATCACGGTCTGAATGTACGAGACTAATTTGTGCGGAGCGAACGAATCGCCCGGGATTTCATTGTCTCCAAACGTACGCGTGAATAGCATTGGCGCACTCGCAAACCAGGAACCAGGAAATAGTAGTGGTTCCGCAAGTAGTGGAAATTAATTGCTTTGTTTATGAATTACACAAACCTTTGATTGAGGAGACAATCAGAGATAATCATATATATGTTTGAAGATTGGGAGCCCTCTAGAATTAAAATATATCAAATGTGTGCATTACTCCTCAATACTTCAGTCACAAACTTTGCCAAAATGAAAGCAATTAGAAGTATAATTATGTATACCGTAAATACCGGCGCAATCGCCGCATCCGCGTAAACGCCGCATGCCGACTTTGGGCATTGAAATTGAAAAAAAAAAAATGTGGGAGAAAAGTGCGCTAGGAAAACTGGCGACAAAAAAAGCGGGAATAACGGCGGGAAACCAGAAAATCGGCTGGGAAAATGTGCACAATTTTAGCATGAAATCGGCGGCGCGTGAAATTTAACCCTACTGTACTGCACTGTACTACAGAGAACCAGGTACTGTGATATACGTACGTGCAAATGCAATGCATTCATAACGCAGTCAAGAGGCCAGTCAAGAGTGACATTTTGACTATCTCCGCGTACATGCCGCACCCCGACTTTGCAGGGTTTTTTCGAGGAAAAAGTATGCGGCGATTTATTTACGGTACTCTAATTTGCTTTCCACAGTGCAAAACAACACATTATGTAAGATGTTATGCCACCGGCCGAAGACTATCTGTATGTAAATTCCTCATGCTGTCTAGGCCTCTATTTACAGATCATTATCATTATCTTGTCAGATTTGCAAATAAACCAATATCATCCCATTGGCATTGCTTATGGGAATCTGGTGGGTCCTGCGGTAACTCTAGATATGGATTGCAAAATCTAGCAAGGGACTGGTTAACAGAGAGATCAATGTCCAGCTACATTTTATAAACAAGGACAAATCGGCTGTCAAGATTGCAGCCCCAAATGGTAACCAGTCCGTTTTAGAATTGTAAATAAACCAGATCAAAGTATCACGAGGTGAGCAAGTTGGAATGAATTTGATCATGTAGTTAATTGCTTTTTCAACGCTGGGATAGTTGTAGCAATATGTTTGTCTTATATCGGTCCTAAATGTGATTAAATGTACAGAAGTGTATACATTTTACACTAAAAAGGGATGAAAATCTACTACCAGCTTTATGCCTTTAGTGCAATGAAAATGAGACACAAAATTATATAGTAAATGTACATGTATGTATGTACAGTATGTATTTAACGATTGCCAAAATGCTCTCACAATGTGTTTTATATAAATGGAAAATTTTCCATTCGTTTGATCCCTCCCACATAATATCCTCAAGTTGATTCTTAAATACTTTGGGTTTGTATCAGGTTAAAGTAAATTCTGGGAATCATTTGAGAGCTTTATAGGTCAGAGGTCAGAGCACCAGTCTAGCAATGCAAAGGTCCTGGGTTCAATTCCCAGGGAAGCCTTTTTTTCCTTTGCTTACTTTCATCTTTTCAATATAAATATATAAATATATATATTTTTGCTCACCTTCCAATATGTTTGAATATAATACAAGGGTTGAGACTTGAGGGTTAACAGTTTACATGTAGGAGTTTTGTTGCATTTGCTTGAACCACCAGAAATGCAATCAATATTCAACAATAAAAAGGTACAGGTACCCTGGTTTTATTTTTACAGGCTTGAACTAATTTGCATACAGTAAGGCTACAATGAATTATTACTGGCACTTTTACCTCGCTCAATAAAATTAACATACATGGGCCGACAATAATGAGCATGAATACTTTGACATACCGTGGATAGCAACTGATGGCATACATGTAGTAGTTTGATGCACAATTTAAATAAACAATTGACAACCCATAAATTCCCTTTTTTTCTATACATGAATATAGACGATTAAACTGATATATAATATTGATTATGCACCCTAAGGTTTGGGAATATAGCCTCCAAACAAAAATTGCAAACAAAAATGAGATTGAATTCTATGACGGGCAGGAAATGTGATTTATCAAGCACTGACTTGGTAAAAACTGACAAAAATGGGAACCTGACATGGTGTTACTCACAGCACCCTAAAACAAAAACTACACGACCAAAATTACTGTTCTTGGCATCGTTTTTCATTGGA
This sequence comes from Echinarachnius parma, assembly GCA_037951105.1. NCBI lineage: Eukaryota > Metazoa > Echinodermata > Echinoidea > Clypeasteroida > Echinarachniidae > Echinarachnius > Echinarachnius parma. The sequence goes on from JBAMJV010006585.1 coordinate 11,213, forward strand.
AAAGACACCCTATATGATGGACATAATCATTTTGTTACTATATTTTGGGAAGTGCCCCGTTCTGGGTTTTTTTTTTGCCACCCTGTATCTTGATAAATAAATGAGGAGTAGGGAGGACGCGAAGCTCACATACAAAACAAGATTATGGTAAACTAGAAGAACCGAACATACTGACAAATCTTAATTCAGAATATATATTACAAATGATGTTTGCTTAATTGCAATATCATAAAAAAGTAAAAATGTAAAAATACTTACTTGTGCACTGATATCCTTGCTTCCCAAAGCCCCTGTAAAATAGAAACAGAAAAAAGGGTAAGAATTTAATAAGTTTAAAACAATTCAAACAGTAGAATATCTGTTTGGGCAAACTGTACAATTTCAAAAGTTATGATTTTACTTGCCCAAACGGGCGAGTGAGGAAAAAAGTTAGTGTGGAGGTTTGGTTTAAAGGCTTTTCATGAATATCTGTAAATTAATCCTAACATATATGATACCAGTCAAATGAATATTGATTGGCATGAAATATGATTAAATAGAATTATATGCACATTCAACCCCGTGTTCACACACAAAAATTTCATCCCTTAATCATGACTAAAGAATCAGCTGCTATACGATGAAATTTGTGTGTCTGAACGCTGACTAACGAAACGACGTATAGCGAATCATGATTAACGAAACGCGGGTTTGATCATCGTTTCGTACGAGAGCTGACTATAGAATCACGATCATTTCGTGTGTGAACAACGGCTCGCTCGTTTAATCATGATTAGATATACGAGACTCGTATAACTGGGCGGGGCTTAACGCCCCGCAGACAGAAAAAAGACAACACACTGCGCAGTAGCAAACTGCGCACTTCGTGCAGCTGGCCAGCCACCTGTTTTGAGATCTTGGTTTTGTGTGTGTGAACGTTAGTGCAGTTTGGTTAATCATGATTCTCTATACAACGTTTCTTTAGTCATGATTATAGGATGAACATGTTTGTGTGTGAACACGCTGCAAGTCTCAATCAACCTCAGCGGTTTTCTGGTTTTCTGGTTAACCTGCTTCAATGCTCCAATAATCAATAATAATGGACTTGATAATGCTCATAAATCTCAGCTTGTCTATTATACAGGGGTCATTATGAATATCGAGGCATGAGAACTGAGCTCTGTTGGGAGTTATACATTTTGTAATAACACTTCATCACACACAAAATTACATGAATTTATACACACAAAATTACTGAATGAGTGCATAATAATAATATTGGAATATTATAATGCAGCGATTCAATCTTTTGCAAGATTCTCAGGCCGCAGAATATCTATGTTCTGTTTGTCAGAATACAGCATGAGTGCATACTGTGGTAGCACTGTTTGGAATGATCCTCATGGAGTGGGGAGGGAGCATTAAAGGGTACCACCACCCAAAAATAATATTCTTATTAAAGAAAGGTAACATCTTTAGTATTCCATTCCATCAACAAGTTCACAAAAATGTTTCCAGAAAAAAAGAAAAAAAAATGGAAAACGCATCACCATTCTAAAGCATGCGTTAATGCAGTCTGAATTGCGAAGAATAATGTGTACAGAGCGAACGAATCGCCCGGGATTCTATTGTCTACAAACGTACACGTGAATAACATTGGCGCACTCGCAAATGTTTGGTCTGTTGGGAACCAGGAAATAGTAGTGGTTCCGTAAGTGGTGGAAATTAATTGCTTTGTTTATGAATTACACAACCCTTTGCAAAATGTTGGGTATCTATTTGATATCACAAAACGGTACCAAAACATATAATAATGTGTTGTTCTTTGCCTGGTGGTCCCCTTTAAAATACTGTATAAAAATATTGAGTGCTGGATTTATTGTGGTATGTATCTGATATTTACATGATTTAAATTAACTTTATATGCAGAGCCTTCTGTGAGAAATGTATGAACGTCACCATATGTAGCACTTTATACTAATTAATGTTTCTCAATGCTGTGCAGCATGTACAATGTATGTATAACATGTATCAGGCTATATGCTAGAACATTATGTAGACCGTACATAATGCTGATGATTATCATTACAAAAGCAGATAATGAACAATCAATGCTTGAATGATCATAAAACTAATACGAGTTCATCTCCTTTTGATGAGGTTTCATCCAGGCCATCGGAATCACACAAAAACATGTCACACACACACACACACACACAATAGATCCTCCTAATTAATGTCTGTAAATTATCTCATATGCGATCAATATTTCCTATTCAAGTTTGTTTAACCCTTGAGTAGGTTTACACCTAGTCACCTACCCTACAGTTTAAAGGAACTACAGCGTCTAGATGGCATAATTTTCACAATTCGGCTCTCTATATGTAATTTTTCCCGAAGAAAAAGAATTTGGCAGTCATTTCTGATGAAATCAATCAATGTTGGGGTAATAAGTAAATATCTAATTGTCCTGGGAACGCCCCTTTTAAATCGCCAAAATGTGACGTCATCTAAAGAACGGACTAATGAACTAAATTCTGTAGATGACGCGTCATGACGTAAGCCAATGAATTGTCAATCACATGTCGATCACGCTGCCGATTCCGGACCCTAAATGTGGGTGGGGCGTAAACTGGCTGCTAAGTGAGATTTGGCATCAGAAAACTAGTCTTAGTACTGTGTTTATTTTCATGGATTTTTTTTCGGCAGACCTATGTTTCAAGTCATCAACTATGGCATAAGTGTCAAAGTACGTTGTATTCTTTAGGTCCTTTAAATACAGATTGTATAATAGAAGTATGCTACAAAAAGGTCTTAGTACAGTATTATGAATAAGCCATTTATACAAATTGTGATATATTTGTGTCATGAATGCAAACTACATGTATACATTGATTAATGCCTGTAAAATAGGAATTGTATACTCTTTCTGCATGTTATAGTGCACCTGTGCGAATGGTTTATACTCTTCACATTGTACAAAATTACAACAATCTCTAGATCATATAATTGTATAGAGTCCAGATCATGCATGAAAGAATATTCTGAATGAAATACACACAAAGCATGCACTGATCCACATTTAGTGACCCCTTTGACTAATACATGGTGAGAAGAAAATCAGATTTTATCCCCTTTTATTCCATTTAAAATTCACTTTTCTTCAGAGCTCAGTTGTGTTAACCATTAAAAATAGACAGTAAGCACAGTTTTTTTTTTATTCCTTTATAAACCTATTGCCTACAGGAACTTGGTGGGCCCTGTATTAACCCTAAGGGGATTGCAAAAACTATAGTACAGAACAGGTTAATCTCACATTCTATGTATACATGCAATCCACATACTAAATGGCACTGATCCATATCACACTATCAGTATCACAGGGACCCCTCGAGTCCTAGATAGCTTACACTGCTTTTATACCCGAGCTACTGATATATACCCCAATGAACGTTAAGAACCTGGACAGGGCTGTGTACATGTATGTGGCCAGGGCACCATTGCAGAAAGATGTGCAATCGATTGTAAAGTTGCAATTAATTGTGAGTCATAAAATATGCACATTTGAAGCAATCAGATTGGTGCATTCAGTCACATGATCCACTTCACAATCGATTGCAATTCCATCTCTTTCTGCACCGGGCCCCTGGTGCCACAAATGTTACTCGCCGCAAATGTAACTCGCTGCTTGGTCTATGAAAATAAGCTTTTTTTATATAAAAAATGCAGAATTGCTCAAATAGAACATTTCAAAGCATTTTTTGTCAAAATCTTCACATTATTAACATAAAAGTTATGATTCATTTACATAGTAAATGTAGGTGATACAAGCGTACATGTATGTATATTATTTCATTTGTTTAAGGGGGGGGGGTGGGGGGGGGGGCAATTTCCAGTACAGTTATTTAGCTTTAATTTCACATTCCATGTATGCAATCAACAAACAATCTCCACTGAGCCATATTACAGTGACCCCTGGAGTCCTGGATAGCTTACAGGTTTTAATACCTGAGCCATATATCCCAATGAACCCAGGGTTGTGTACATGTGACCTGGTGTGCCTCTGTTTGGTCGTCACTCATTTTGTCTACAGGCAAAGCTAAGGAGCTGTGGATAAGGGGTTAGGATTGGGTATTTGGGGTTAGGATTGGGTTTAGGGGTTAGGATTAAAGTTAGGCTTAGAGTTAAAGTTCTAGCCTGATAATATACCCAATGAGCACAGGGTTTTGTACTACATGTATTATGATCTGGTGAAGGTAAATGGCTGCTCAGTCTATACCCAGTCACCAGTCTGTATACCTGTCTATACCAGTCTGACCCAGTCACCAGTCTATGTATACTCATTTTGTCTACTCTCATTTTGTCTACGGGCTAAGGATTAGGATTAGGGGTTAGGTCGTTAGGACCTTTTTACTATTTTTGATTTTATTGATTGGTTTTATTTGATTCATTTATTTTTACCCTCTTTATTCAATTAGTTTTTAATGTTACCCTCTGTAATAGAGAAGAAAAAAAAATCTTCAAATTACTAGAGGCTGTGCACATGTCTACAAGATTGCAGTTCCGCTGATCATGCTCTTCAATGTTCATCATCATCATCACGTATGATTGATAACGGTCTACGATGAATCCATGTATAATGTCCGTTACTATGGTTTCTCATCTCTCCACTAGACTTAATACTGTCTCACGAGCCTCTCTTACCCTGATTAATTTTGTCTTTAACACTTAAAGTGCCAGGGATGTTAATGCTCTATGGCATTTGTGTGTATTGTAACTCGCAAAAAAGCAAGCTTGGCACTTTAGGAGTTAATTAATCAACCTACCCGGCCCTGTCTGAGATGTGACAAGGTAGATGCTATAAACATTGTCTTCATAATTAATGAGTCCACTCATATTAGCCTCATCTGACAATCAATCAGTCTACTCATAATGTCAGCCTCGTCCGACTGATGTCTCATCCTGCCTATAGTCCTACCAGAAAAAAAACCCAGTGTGAACACACTGTGTTTCACTGTGCTAACCACAGTGTTAAATTGGAGCATTTTCACTGCGGTGACAGTGCGCTCACAGTGTGTTGAGTTGGTTTTCACACTGTGAAAATGCACCAATTTAACACTGTGGTCCACACTGTGAAACACATTGGCCCGTATTCACAAAGGAGGTTTGTAGGAGGTTTGTACAAACCATGGTTTGACCAAGGTTTACATTTATGGAATGCCATTTGTAAACTGATGGAGAAGGAATGTAAACTCCATACTTGTTAACAATGTGGATTTACAATTTACGGCATGCGAGCAGCATTCCATAGATGTAAACCATCGTCAAACCATGGTTTGTACAAACCTCCTTTGTGAATATGGCCAGTGTGTTCACATAGTGGAACATTGTGTTCTTTCAGCTTAGAACTTAGGAGTGGCCACCAAAAGTGATCCCCTGCAGATAAAAACAGTGTTATGGAACCTTCCTAGAGGTCACCTGTTTACAGGGGCCATGCACTGTTCTTGTTTCCCTTGAGTGGTCATGTTTGACTGTACATACCACTAATATTGTCTGCACTTATTAGGGCTGAATGTAGGATTAACCATAATTAGTAACCAAACATCTTGGGTCAAAAATATTTTTGATTTTCAGTTTCCCTTATTATGTTTGAAACAAAATTCAACTTTTCACCAATGTTCCAACTCTCACTTCCATGAAAAATGAGCCAAGGAAATTGGGCTTTGCCGAGATTTGAACCCGAGACCTCAAGACCTCTGGATTGCTAAATATCTTTATACATGGGAGGAGAACGGGAGCCAAATGCTCACATTTTCGCTTACTGTTACTGATCATAAGTGCATAATTCCTGTCACGTCTAGTTGTAAAACATCTGACCTTGCACTAACAACAGCGATTACATAATCCGGTTTTGTTAGTGTACGCTCAGATGACGTTTCATGCAGTATCGTTGGAAAACATGGCAGCCTCCATTGCTCAGTCAAAAAGGTTGATAGTTGTTTAAACAATTATTTCTGGTTTTAGTGAATCCCAAGAGAAATATAAAAGGAATTCTGCACTTGGCAGTTACAGCGAGTGAAAATTCCAGCATATTCTTTTTCCTTTGCATACTACGCTATCTAACCAGTGACTCAATTGATGCGTGAATCCTGAATAGAATCCACTGCACACTCGTTACCTTTTCATGCCCTTATGCTTTCTACTAAATAGATGTTGAACAGAGCTGAGCTAATCAAACATATTTGTGGCCAGTATAATTTATGTATACTTGTGTATTATGTGTGCCAACTAGGGTTGTGTAAACAATACTGTACACTGTATACATTAGATCAAATATTTTACATTATGCTGTACATCCAAGCTAGTCCAACTAAGACCAAACCATTCACTAAAAACAACTTAGGTAAACAGGCAAAGCCGTTATAACCTTGAGAAATATTTCAAAGTGATCAAACAGATTTGTGGCTAGTATACGTGCATTATGTGTGCCAACGAGGGTTGTGTAAACAATACTGTACATTTATCTATAGATCAAATATTTTACATTATGGGCTGTACATCAGCTTGCTAGTCCATGCCAAGACCAACCCATTCACTAAAAACAAAGGTAAACAGTCAAAGCCGTTATAACCTTGAGAAATATATAAAAGTGAATTGAAACCTTCATGCTTTCTACGAATAGATGTTGAGCTATTAAATCAAACAGTATAAAACTAATCAAACATATAAGTGTGTATTATGTGTGCCAACTGGGGTTGTGTAAACAATACTGTACATTTATATATTTCAAATATTTTACATTATATATGCTGTACATCCGCTTGCTAGTCCAACCATCCAACTAAGACCAAACCATTCACGTAAAACTATTTCAAGATAAGCAATTATAACCTGGAGAAATATTTTTTAAGTGAATTGAAACGTATTTGTAAAAAGTTGATGCACCTCATACAATTCTTAAAAAGTGCACTTAATATCATATATTCTCTATGATGCACTTTACCTTGTAAGTTTTATAAAATGTACAAAGTTGATAAATTACAGATATATATGTTACATTACATTTCATTACTAATGAATAGGAAACGTTATTCAATTAATATATACAGTAGGGGCAATAGGGAATTCAAACATGTATTGTGTCCTTATATATATATTGCATTAATTGTTAACCCGTTCCCTTCACGATTCTGAAATCTCCATCTAGACTTTGTACACAACTCACCAGGTTCCTGTAGTCAAGGGGTTAATTAGCATTAAAGGGACTTAGTAACATTGTCCAAATCCTCAAAATAAAATTGTAATTCTAGCGGTTCCTTTATACCTTGTTGTATTCGTATTAACAATAAAATCATGGGACAGCTTTCGGTTTTTCAAATTTCCCTTTCATTACAAAGATATGTATGATTGAAGTATTTAGATAAGAAAATCTCCGGGCGAGATTTTCATCCCTGTACAAAGTGAATGCAGTGAGTTGGTGAATATCACCCAATATCACTTTGCATTTTCGCTCATTACTTGGCCATACATTGTCCATTTGACCTGAAATTTTCACACAATACCCTGAGGACATATGAGATAACAACAGTATATATTGCCTCAACCATTCATCAGTTTTTGCACATCTCAACAAAGTTACTAGATCCCTTTAAAGGAGACCTCACACAAACACAAACCATCATGGACTCAACAAGGCTAATCATAGATCGATATACAGTCAAACCTGTCTATAGCGGCCACTCAAGGGAAACTTCAAAAGTGGCCGCTATAGACAGGTGGCCGCTATAGACAGGTTGGCGGCCATTTTGTTTTTTTAAGCACGTGTGTTTATAATATAAACATCAATATGTAGCCCATAAACAACATTTACATGCATATGAAATAAAAGAACAGAACCTTGGAAACTTGTCTTATTTTTTTAGTACATTTGTGTGATTAGTGTTGAGAAAATAATGAAAAGTTTATTATATGTAAACCTTCCGAAATAAATCTACCATCGTCGTCTGTTTGGCCGACTGTCGTTCGTTGTTGTCGAAGAAACAACTCTCGATCTCGAGCTCCCGATATGATGATGCAATGCGCGTGCGATCGTGTGAATATTTTTATTCTTTGCCTGAACAAAATGATGTTACATAAAAAAAATATTTTTGATTGAAAAAAAAGTTCTAGAAAATACGACGATGAGAGCAAAAATGTATAAGTGCAGGAAAATATTTAATATCAAACTTCATTGATAAGTTTTTTCATTAAATAAAATGTTTCGCAAAGACAACACAAACATTTAAATGTACGAGGCTATACAAACCGGTTTAGATCCGATCCGGTCCGATCCCCAATGCGGTGAAAGTGTGTGTGCATTGTGCATGCATGTGTGTGTTGCATGCATGATCAAAGTCCCTGTCGCCGCAGCTCAGCGCAGCGCTAGCGCGCGGTCAGCGGCCAGAGAGCAGCTAGCACTCATCGATCGATAAAAGATCACAACCACGGGGCTTACAATGCGTGCATGAACAATAACACGGATGTTCAGCCAGGGCTATGAGCGCGCGCTAATCCGTCGCAAGTGCGTAGCTCAGCTGAAAGCTAGCTAGCGATCGCTTCACGGAAACAATGAGTGAGTAAAAATAGACCAGTCGGCGGACGAGGTAAACAAAACAAACGGCCATTTTAGGCTTTTAAACTTGACATTCATTATTGAGGCGGCACTTTTCAAAAGCTACAGGGACAGGGTAGTTCTTCAGCCCTAGAGTAGACTATGGTTATATTGTTCGCTAAGCTTATGCTGACCGCCAGCTCGCTTTCACGGCAAAGTATACCAGCTTCGCATCGGAAAATATCAAACTAGCACGCCCGCAGTTACGGCCAAACCGAACATTGATGGCCGCTACAGACGGTAAAAAAATGAGTTTGGGAAGCCAAAACAGTGGCCGCTGGCCGCGTTAGGCAGGTGGCCGCTATAGACAGTGTTTATAACACTGTATTTTCCTCGGGGGGAATTCTATGTGGCCGCTAACGGCAGGTGGCCGCTATAGACAGGTGGCCGCTAGTACAGGTTTGACTGTATAACTTAGCGTATTAATCATCGATTCATATAACAACAATATACAGTGAGCAGCTTCCATTGTATTTGAATAGAATTCATTTCACATCTGATTACTACTTATCATGCTACATGCATGACTTCTCATCCTTGGGTATAAATGAAATTCTTCGGTGAACAGATCTAGTACGTTACACTAAATATTGTATTGTGCAAAAACTGACAAAGGGTTGATATATATTTTTTTAAATTCCTGTATCCAGATTGATGCGTTCAAAATACCATGTTGAATGAATGTCATATATGGCTGGGTAACAATGCAGGAATTAATGTTTAATTTTAGGGGGCTACTTTTTCAATCTGATGGATAACACAAAATGTTTCAACATAATACCCTATAATGATGGTGATTAAAGAGGCTACCTACTGAATTAAGGGGGCTATTAGGGAGCACAATCGCCCTCTCAGCCCCCGTATATGTCCTACCCTGCTGATGGGTAATGATTAAAATTGCAGTACTATTTTGCCATTTGTTTGTACACAGTTGAAATGACCCCCTGGATTTTTTTCAAATTAAACCATAAACATCTCTATAAGGCATAACAAAGAGAGAATTTGAAGGCAATAAACACATTTTAAGCTGGTTTCCTACAGCAACGCTCGAAATTGGCGTAGGCCCGATGGCCCGGGGCCAGTAAAAGTTGCGGTCGGGCCAGTAAAAACATGAAAATGCCAAAGTTTGGTGGCCCGATCGGGCCACCAAATGTTTAAACCATAAGAAGACAACATCAAGGAATATGAATCTCAAGTTTGACACCTCTTAAAAACACTTTAATTGTGATTTAAATATTTGCAAGAAATGAAAAGGACGGACATAAAAAGTCGCAAGCGCACTTGCGCTAGTTGAATTAATCCTTATTTATGCCTACAAATATGTGCTATTTCCTCATATGAACACTCTCCCTTGAATTATCTACTTCTTGCATGATAAATCATGGTAAAATTAAACAACTTCCAGAGGTGTGTAATGACTAAAAGTAAAAGCATATGCTTAATGCTGTTTTCTTAATTTCCCACACACCCCCTGGAAGCCTTTGCAACATGTAGAATATAAACATAGAACAACCAATCCACAGAGGGAGTATGTGTGCATACTAAGACCTATCAAAACACATGTCTAACTTTTCACATTCATTCATATTGAAAGTGCAGTGTGCTTGCCTCTGCGATACCGTCCGCGATACCGTCAATAAAGGGGAATAATTTCATCTTTCGGATCATTATTCATATTTTTGAAGGTATTAGAAAGAATCATTTTTACAAGGTAGAGACGTGTGACTACTTGGAATTATTTTAGCTTGTAAAATAACGAAGATTTAAGTGATTTCATTTCCCGATTTGAACATTTATCTTAGCTATGCTCAGTCCCATGTGTGTTTTTTTGTGTTGGAGATTTTATGGACCATAAAATAACAAAATCGTACATGGAAAAAAGAGCTTAGTTTCATCAGTTGATGACTCTTAGATGAAACTGCTTGATTCTAGGTTTTGTTTTGTTTATTCAGTGATGGATTTCTTTAATGATGGTGGTAATTTTAACACATAACTTCCACCAATTAATGACCAAGTAGTCATGACCATTGTTTTTCTTTGTTTGTAAATTTTATTTTCGGGCCACCAGAAAAAAAGATAATTTCGAGCATTGGAATACAGTAACAAATGAGGCTAAACATTGCCCAGTACCCTGAAACTATGAGTATGGTTATTGTTTTAATTTTACTTTTGTTTTTCCTTATTTTTTTCGGGCCAGTAGATTTTGGTTTCGGGCCACCAAAATTGGAAAAATACTAATTTTACTGGCCCGACCGGGCCACCAGCAAAAAAAGTTAATTTCGAGGGTTGCCTACAGTGTACTTCTAAGTTCTAGGAAGAGGGAAGCAACCAGGCAGTACATTTATCAATTAGAGATGCAGTTTTGTCGTTCAACAAACTGTATCCTAAATTTAACCTTAATAGGCCAGTTTTGGAAACGCCCCCCTCTCAAAAAATGAAATGGAAGCTCTTATTACCAATCATGTGAAAGAATATGTTTTTACTAATTTATACGGGATGATACAAATTTTGCCTGGAAACCACCTACTAATTGATATATTTGGTAAATTATCAAATTGTTCCGCTGCGGATAGATATCGCCAACACGGAATCGCGCATACGCTACGTGCATTATTGACCACGTGCGTTCGCTATACGGGCTTGTCCCCAGCTTGTCGATACTCCAGTCCAGCGCTAGATGCGCGGACTGGTGCGAACGGGCGGTGGATTTATACATTTCACGGGCGGTTATTGGATTTCTTCCGATATTTCTGCATTTAACGCATCGTTAGGTTCGGATTTTACCGCGCAAGCCCTTTTTAGATACTTATTTAACAATATTGATCAATTATAAATGTTTTCTGTAACTTTCCCAAAACTGTTATTTATCTTTAAACATTCCATAATTTGCTTTCCGATTGGACCCATGTACATCATTTAAATAGTGAACAGAGTTAGGCAAACAGATTGGCAGCTTTGCCTAGTGTGTATAAATAAAGTATGCACATAAGTGCTGGTAAATATTTCAGCCATTGTTATCACAAGTACACATTGGTATCTGCAGCTCTCCTTCTCTCTCTACATAGTGTCCATGTGTAAACCTACAAGTCAAAGTACTTAACCCCGTTTAAATGTAAGCCTATCATTAGGACTGACAGCTCTACAGTACAAGTATGCCACAAGCCCCAACATGGCAGGCAATTAGTTGTGACATTTAATATACAACAATGAAAATACTTGCCAACTTGCTTTCCATAACTCCTAACTCTCAAGGCCGGTAGCATATATGGAAGGGGAAGGGGGGCGTGGCTTCAGTGGCATAGCACTGAGGGCATGTCCCCCCCCCCCCCCCCCCCCCAATAATTTTGGGGGAAAAATAAAAACATAAGGGGATCAAATTTGTTTTTAATTAAGAAATACATTTGGTGTGCCCCCCCCAAAAAAAAAAAAAAAAAAAAAAAAGTTGGAACACGCTATATGCCAGTACTGGCCCCACCTATACATGCACCCTGATGTCTGGACTCATGCCATATATCTGCTGGCAAAATTTCTTTTGATCAGGGGGAGATGAATGAATACATCGTCCCCCTGAACAAAAAATTGTTTCAGCCATTTCATAGTTACTCACTTACTGTATATATATATATTTACACTAGTGGATGCAACAAGTGAACTGATCATTGAGGAATCCCCTTATTTGACAGAATATCAAGTAGATTTTAGTCACTACCCCCCCCCCCCCCCCCACCCCCCTTCCATCAAGCATGCATCCCATATTTGTTTTTGTATTATAGAACCCGTTTTATAAAATAACAGCATGATAAAATGCCCCCTTTATAGATTTTAGTACAATCATGTGTTACCCACCCATCCCACATAGATCTACAATATAAATTGTCATACTAAGTTATGACATAAATAATAATTATAATAATAATAATAGTGGCTGATAATAGTGGCATGTCCTGCCTTTTGACGCTTGCAGCGCATCATTATTTATTTATTACCTCGATCATCGGGTACAAGCTACAATCAATCAAGCACACAAAGTGCACATTTTCCACTCCCCGAGGACCATTCCACCCATGCACCTCGTAGGTGAACGCAGTGCTAAGGAACCTCATTCCAGCCTTTCCAGGTACCCATTCATACACCTGGGTCAAGAGCAGCAAATGTGGATGATCATACATTTTCTTGCTGAAGAAAAAACACTTGAACTTGAACCGGAGCAGCCCACACTACAGATACAGCTCAGTCCCCTTGATCAGGTCTATGCCCTGATAAACAGACAGTGCAGCAGGCAGGTGACACCTGTTCATGTGATTACATGTACAGTAGTTTGGTGGGAATATATTGACACTGAATGATTAAAGGGATAGTTGAGTTCTGGTAAAGAGAGTACAGTTTTGGTCAAACTGAATTTTAGTAACCAAAACCTGCACCATTACATTACAAACTGATAGTTATAACTCCACTATGCTCGAAAGGAATACAAAAATTACTAATGACTAAGTTAAAAGCCTGTTATCATTCAAAAATAGCTGTTAAAACTCAACAGGGCGCTCTCTTAACCCTCATTGGTTTCAACCATTTTAAATAAAATATTGTGCATGTGATGTTTTGTTGGAATAGTTATTAGATAGAGAGATAATCAACAACTATTTAAAAACCTCTTTTGTAAATTTTTGAAAAGAGGTTCAAGCATTTAAAAAAAAGTTTTAACGGCTGGTTCAAAATTATCGAATAATTGTGGGGCCCCACAATTATTACAAATGGTTATGTTTATGGATTTTTCAGCCATTTCTGGACCGATTTTGATCAAATAAAGTTTATGTCATTAAAATTGTATGCTCCTTCGAATTTGACACTCAGTTTTTCATTATCTCACAAAAAAAATATTGTGTGTAGCGCCCTCTATACCAAAACTCAACTATCCCTTTAAGAACTGGATATAATAGATGGCTGCCAAATGGAATGGATTTGGATAACATATTTAGCAAAATCTCAGCTCTGTGGAGACTGGGAAGAATGAAACATGTGTTCGAGTACACTTAAACCTGTCAAATGCAGAGACCACCCATGGTTGTGGATGCAGTTGTGAATCCATGGGTGGATGCAGTTGTGAATCCATGGGTGGATGCACATCTACAATGTATTGTAAATGGTCCTGATAGGACCATTTACTGCTCACAGTGGTAAAAATCTACGGGACACAATTTGAACTACAAACAGAGAGAAAAGAACAGCATATCTAAAGTTAAAAATTGCATACCTAGATTGAAGCTGATTTTATGATTTATTGTACAAAATTTCATTTTCAAAATGATAAGTCATACTTACAAAAATCGTCATATAAGTTGCATTTCTTTCTCTTCCTGCTCGATGTCCCATCGTAAACAAAGAAAGCCCGCCCGCAACATGCGGAGGCCGCTTATTATTGTCCAAAACAAGCCAACTCGCGATCTGCAAGCATGCCCGCCGTATCCGATTTCGGATACGCCGTATCAGAATTCGGATATGCCGTGTCAGAATTCGGATACGGTAACACGTGTGGTGTGGGAAGCTTGCGGGAAATACATGACAGTCATCCAGATAGCAGCAACACTTTCGAGAGGGATCACGACTGAGATTTTCTCAGTCTTTTTATTTTCCAAAACTGCAGATTTTCCATTTTTTTCGACATTTGAAGAATAATTTGGACCATTTTGGTAAGTTCATATAACACTTGTATCATTTTTAGGGCCAGTCATGATTGATTTTGTTGAATTTAAGATAAGAATTTTGTGTGAAATTTTGACAAACTTTTTTTGTACTGTCCCACATTGTTCCCGTATAGCGCAGCATTACAATGTAGTGTTGTGTGGGTGGATGCAGATAAAGAGGGCTTCATTTTCAGGTTAATTTACAGGTGATTGCAAAGTTCTGCTTTCTAGAAAAACACGGTAATTGGTAAACACGTTGTCTGAAGTCATAATTATCTGTTAATTCATAACGGCATTCTCTACCAAAGTGTGCCCACGACTTGGCATGCACGACAAAAAGAACTGATGCTCTATCATGCAATTTGTATAGAGCATCCGTTCTTTGACGGAGTCATGCATGTCAAATCGTGCATGTCAAATTGCTTTCGTAGAGAATGCCTTCATATCTCCAAGAAACTTCAGGATTGATGGAGACAGATTATATAAGGCCAACACACACACCGGAGACGGATAACTCCTCTGGCATTTTTACATTAACTGGGGATGCCCCCCCCCCCCCCCCCCCCCCGGGCCCCACCCCTCAACCACCACTCCAGCCTCTACTACTCTAGCCTCTAGCTTTGGAGCCTAAGCACTGCAACTGCTTGCAGAAGTAAACCATGTACAAGCCAGACCCAGCCAGGGATATATCGTTGAAATATACCTCTTCATTCAAACATAACAATTATGGTTATACATGATGAGTCCCATTATAATGATTTCCCACTGGCCTGTACCGCACGTACACTATTACCACTATACGGTATTATAGTACTCACCAGATAAAATCCTTGCAGTGACTGCAGAACGTCGGCTGCTTGAAGAACCGGGGGATGAACTTGTGGCTTTTGATCTCGTACACGTTCTTCTGGCGCAGCGCCCCTCTCCTCGCAAACCCCTTCATAGCTTTATCCGAGCCCGACATCGTATTCAGTTCTCGACGATGATGACGATAATAATCCACTTGTTATAGATGAGATCAAATGATGACACAACTCCTAATCCGTATGCATGAACTCCGAGGTCGAACCTCCCACACGAACTCTGTGTGTAATGTGTACTGCACGGCGGCACAGCACGGAATGCGGATACATGTACGAGAATCACGCGAGCACTGCGCGATGATATGATCGTCGAAAAAAAAATATATGGGGCTGCGGCGAATGTTTTTGAACAGACGACGTACGGAATTTCCGTATCCGCTGCATGCGTGTGCGCCGCCAGTGATTACGAGCGGCTCAGCACACCTGTGTGATGTGTATTGAACAGGCACGGCGCCTAGCCTAGTCTTTTGACAAGCCTGTCTCGTCTGAACTGAGTTGAATGCAAGGAACGACTGGACAGCGCGATTACAATGCACACTCTCTTGGCGAGACAGTCTTTTCGCAAATGGATTGCTCTCCGATGAACTTCTTTTGTTAAGTATTGAATTCCTCTACCTATGAGTTGCGCCCAATCAGGAAGCCGGGTTATCACGTACTCATGCATTATGCATCATTCCCCAACGCAAGACACAAACTATACCACAGTGAACCGACGCTGCACGCTGAAGCAATACAAAGGTCCGATGCAAAGCAACACACACACATATTACACGCACACGTCCCGAGGTCACACACAGAAACACACACATACACACACAGCCTACACAGGGATGTGTTTGTGTATACAATGCTATGTACTGGGCGAGTATGCCGACGTACACGTAGTTCATATTTAAATGGGAGAGGCAAAGAGACGTTTGACTGTACAGAAAGACGTGTGCTCAATGCAGTAGATATATCACTAAACTATGCATGATTCATTAAATCAAGCTTATATGCATATTCATGAGCCAGTAGAAGCGTAAAGGCGAGGGGATCGCACGTGAATTCATCATTTTGCCAGATAGCCTCCATCAGGCGTTCAGTCGTTCCTGATCTTGCATGCAGCGCAGCCATTGCTTGCTTGAGACACGAAGCCTTGTTAAAGGCTACGCCTAGCCTGGCTAAATAGCTGCACTGCTGGGCGGAAGATTGTCGGGTTTTTTTAGGGGTAAAGGAACCAATGAGTAGGAAGCGAAGGGGTGGGATGATAATGACGTCATATGATACTCATGAATGGGGAATTCCCCCACCCCTAAACGTCTTTTGCCCGGGTTAATACAGGGCATTGCGTAGCGAGTCAAAAATATCGCGCGAAATGCAGCGACGAAAAATGTGTATTTTTATCGCGTTATAACAAAAGTTTCTAATTGATGGACTACATTCCTGCAATTATGAATCAGGACCTCTTTATATATTTCAATTGGTTTCATATTAAGTTATAATTAACTTATCTTTACATTATTTGTCATGGCCGGCCGGCACACACACACTCACACACGCACGCACGCACGCACAAGCACACGCACACACCCACACACACGCACATACACACATACGCACGCACACACACAAACACACACACGCACATTATCTCTCTTGAAAATATAGTTGCAAACCCCAAACACAACCATAATTTGACAACGTTTACTGACCGCAATCGTTTTGTGTTTTTTTTAGCGTAGAAGTTTATTTCATTCTCTCTATCAGGCCACATCCTTGACGACCTTTGTATGGAGTTTCGATTTCTTCAATCTGCCTTGCTATTTGATTTGATCAACACAATTATTCTACTCTGAAAGCTCATAAAGATTATTTTCATTTGCTATTCATTTTCACAATAAATTACGCTTCCAGCAATTGTGTTCTATAGATCCGGGTGGCTGGCGGATATGTGCATGGGGCGTAATTCCATTCAAGTCAACGCGCTCTGATTCAAGTTGAAAGAAGCCATACAATACCGATACCTGGTATAGGTATTATACACATTTTAAATGTTGCATATTGTTAGTTGCCTCTGCATTATGTTTACTTTAAGGATCTTAACGCAGTATTCATTTCATACTTTGGCACCATGCTGTGAAATCAGCAAAAAAATTAGTAACCTAACCATTACGCATGTTTATGTTTTTTCCGATA
The DNA here is from genome assembly GCA_037951105.1 of Echinarachnius parma. NCBI lineage: Eukaryota > Metazoa > Echinodermata > Echinoidea > Clypeasteroida > Echinarachniidae > Echinarachnius > Echinarachnius parma. The sequence continues at coordinate 28,564 of JBAMJV010006585.1, forward strand.
TAAGTTTGATAAAGCAATCAAAGTAAATATCAAAAGAAACTCAGCGGGCAGTCCGTGCATGGTCGAAATAAAAAAATGTAAAACCCATTTCGCTCAGTTGTTAAAGACTGCAGCGTGTCCACGTAATTATAAATATTATATATATACGATAACTATATATAAATTATTATAATTATACTAACTAATAATAATTTTGAGGGGCGTCCAGGAAGCGTCTTTTTTTTAGTGGTACGGAAAAAAAAAGACGCGTCCAGGACGTGAGCATCCACCCAATGTGCAGTGGCGTAGGACCGCAGAATGGGGAAGGACTCACTCAGTGACATGGGCGTAGGGGCACGTTCTTCTCAGGGGAGGGGGGGGGGGGTGGGGGAGGGGGGAGTTGATGTCTTATGCCCAAATTTTTTCACCAGACAAGCAACAACAAAAAAAAGGGGGGGGGGGGGGGGTCCTCGCCTTTTTGCCCGAAAATAACATGCCATTGCCCGAATATGATATATGATTTTGCTCGAATATGACTTTATTTTGCCCGAATAAAGCATGGATTTGCTCGAATATGACATGATTTTGCCCGAATATGGCCGTTTTCAAAACTCGAGAGGGGGGGGGGGGGCTGCAGCCCCCTCCGCCTCCTACACCTATGGGAAGGAGGCAATAATTGCCCCCCTTTCCTCTCCATTGCCATGAATTCTTAAAGGGTTCAAATTAAAATCGAAAAAAAAAACATTGTACGCATGCATTTTCCGCGAAACATGTATAAAATTGTTGCATGTTTCTTCATATAACTCATACATATTGTATTCCCGTATATACAGATAAATATGAGACACATTAGTTGATATAATCATTTCATTAATTTATTCTTTATTTAATGTGGTTAAGATATTAAGATAATTTAGCTATATTTGGACGTTGATAGATAATTTTTAAACCATCATCGTATACGTTAATTGTTATTTATGTTCCGTAATGCTGCATCTTCTGGAGCCAGTATGTGAGGGTTCACATGCCCTAGGGCAACAGTGATGTACTTTACTTTTGTGTACCCTGGCCCACATACTGCTCCTCACTATTTTCTTTTGTCAAGTCTTCAGTTTTGTAACTTGTATCTTTGTATTATGTGCATATATGTTTAAAGTTGTGTTGTATTTGACATTGTATTATGCTATTTGGTCGAATAAATAAATAATAATATTCGTTCCAGAAAATTGTGATTAAACATATGTTACTTAAAATCAATTGATTTTTTATTTTTTTTTTTGGGGGGGGGGGGGGGGGCACGCAAAATTATTGGGGGCACACCTTATATGTATTTCCCAAAAAAATCCCCTTATGTTTTCTATTGGTTTTTGCAAATTATTAGGGGGGCACGTGCCCCCCCCCCCCCCTGATCTTTACAAACAAAAAAAAAACTTGTGCAATGAGTATAAAGTATCATCTCAAAGATAATACTTTCGTGTACAAACCTTGTGTTTATCGAATTTATCATATATGTAAATTCTTCACTTATACTTCCTATTTTGGACCCACTATACTACTCCTTCGTAAGCATAACTTACTTTTATGAATATGGGAGGCTGATCGTAGGCATACATACTTATGGTAAGGACGGAATAATTAGCCTATATACGACGGATAACGATGTTCATGAACTTCATTTTGTCCACCTAATATGCCTTGTTTACAAATATTATTATGTATCAATTTGTTATGGGGTTGGACTTAAAGAAGCTACCATGCATATTATAGCGACCGACTCTCGTATACTCCTCTGCAATTTCAAAACAGTCCCAATAGTCATCATGATTCAGTTCCCTATATATAGGCTACTGTAATAATTATGAGGGTCGCTATTCATAATTCACATTGAGGGTCACTATTCATAAGGATCGCTATTCACAATACGAAATTGGGGTCGCTATTCATAATATAAAAAAAGGTCGCTACTCATAAGTTTACCCCTTCAGTTAAACCTTATGTTTTCTATTGTTTTGGCAAATGATTAGGGTGGAGAGAGGCACGTGTCCCCCCCCCCCCCCCCCACGGTAGCTACGCCACCTCCGTGGGCATTTCCCTCCCTTATTATCACTTTGTTTCCTTATAATTGTTTCCACTAGTGTTTTCTCTCTTCTCTCCTTTTCATGTCATTAATTCTCCTCATATTTTGTCCCCCCCCCCCCGTGTTTTACATTGGAAAGGTTTCATGAATAACAAACTTGAATTTATTTTTGTTATGAATAGCGACCCCCATTTCGCATTATAAATAGCGAGCCTCTTCTTACATTATGAGATGATTATCAATCATATTAGGCGCTATATAAATCGAGTATATTATTGTTATATTATTATTATTATGAATAGCGACCCTCATTTCGTATTCAGTATAGTGGCCCTCTACTTATACATTATGAATAGCGATCCGGCGACCCTCATTTCGTATTATCATTTGTGACCCTAGATATTCTTACTATAGTATTAGCGACCCCTATGAATAGCGACCCTATTAATTGCGACTCTCTATACTTGCAAGCATGTATCATTGATAGCGATTCTTAGCGACCCTTTTCTTCGATAATGAATAGTGGTCCTTAACAAATAGCGAGCAGACCTATACCAACCGGGTACCAACCATCATGCGATAGTACTGCTTTCCCCGGCTGCTTTCGCGCCAATAAATTCATGCGTATCAATCAGCAGGTGGCCAGTGAAAAAAATAGAATTATGCTAGGAGAGCAGCGAAAATTATGCTTATTATGCCAAACCCTCTTTTGGAGCCGAGAGTCATTTTTTAGACCAAAACCAGGACATTTTGAGGCCTAGACCAGGACCCATTGGTTGAGAAAAATCCTGTAAGCGGGGGGGGGGGGGTAGTCGTAGAAAATTTTCGAAGCCGAGACCTGGTCCCGTCCCCAATTTTCAAGGCCTAGACCAGGTCTCCAGTCCCAAATTTTCGAGGTCTAGACCAGGTCTCCAGTCCCAAATTTTCGAGGTCTAGACCAGGACCCATTGGTTTGGAATCCTGTAAGCGGGGGGTGGGGGGGGGGGGGGGGGGGTAGTCGTAAGAATTTTTTGAAGCCTAGACTGAGAATTTTCGACGTTTTTGAGACCGAGACCAGGTCCAGTCCCAAATTTTCGAGGCGAGACCAGGATTTTTACACAAATTCCGAGGCCAAGACCAGGATCTTCGAACCAGAATTATGCTAAAAAGAGTCAAATTATGCCAGAATTCGTAAAATTATGCCAGGCATAATGCCAGATGCCAAAAGGGTCAAAATTATGCCAGAAAGCATAATTATGCCAGAACTGGCCACGTTGGTATCAATCATCGATATAAATTCTGTTTGATATCGATGCACCTGTCTCGAGATGATCTGCGCTGATAGAGGGCGTACCCCTTAGCTTGGCGTGGTATCATCCAGTTTATAGACGCCTCCGATATAGGTAACGCTCTTCCCGGTTCGTTGCCCCCAAATAAATGCACCATAGCAAAACAATACAAACACGTCTCGCCTTGGCGCGGCCACTGTTGCCGTGAAACCATAACACAAGCTGTGTCTATAGACCCACATGTACCGCGAATGGGGATTCCTCTACTACGTGTTTCACTAAAAGCAAAGTGAACGATTAGTTATTCACCAACTTAAACTTTGATCTCAGTATTTCATCGTTCACTAGGATTCTCTGGACTGGTAGTACTCAGTACTGAAATCGTAGACCTGCATTTAATCAAGGTAAAGTAGACTTATAATAGTAAATAGACTCGTAACGATATAATCTAATTACTATAGAGTATTTAGTAATATAATACTTTTTTAAAATCATAGTACTATACTTTCCCAATACTTTATCTAAATCTGTTCATATGTGTTAGAATATGTTGATCGCAATTTGAATGAGATATGAAATTTGAATGATGAATATAGTTCTTGTTAAATTATTCAGACGTTGGGGGACACTAATGATGCTAGTATATGGCGCATACATAATATAACAAATGTCCCAAAACAATAAGTGTTACTTGGGCATTTGGCATTCGATCTCTACCAACAAAGCGTGGTATGCCCATTATTAATTGGGTGGTTTTTATAGACGGGGGTTTGAAAATTGAAACCTCAAACTCAAACTCAAAGTTTTGTACAGGACCTGCTATAAATTAAATAGTGATTACATGATAGTTGGGTGATCTTTATCTATTTAAACAGGTTTTACCAACATGATCCATAATTTTTTTTATTTCACTGATGTTTTGTGCAGTGTCTGCTATCTAGTGATCACGTGACCTGAGAATGGCGAGGACAATAAGGTCAGGTGACGAGTCTTGTTCCCAGAGTTCCATTGGTCTGGACTCCGTCTCATTCAGTCCCTACATCCCCCACCCCCAGTCATGGACGGTCGTCCCCGAGTACAACATGGCGCTGCGGCAACAAAAGACGCACCAACCATTCTCAGTAAGTATCCCATTAACCACCTTCAGGACTGCGAGTGTATTCTGAAAAATATTGTAAGTTAAAATTTTAAGTTAAAATTTATCTATGTCACTAAAATATATATTTTAGCAAATCTCTATTCCTTAAGTTAAGTACATGCAGTTTCAGAATACCGATTTGGCTAAAATATTTTAGGGATGTAGGATACTAGACGATATATTTTAGGCTTAGCTTAAAATCGTTTTCAGAATACACCCCGTGGTCCAGAAAAATACAAGGGCTTGGGTCAAATGCCGCATTTTAAGCAAAATCAATCAGTCCTGAATGGGTTAAAGGACGATGAAATCCAAACAAATCTTTGTTTTGCACTAGTTAGGATGAATTCTTACAGATTGAGCATGATTGGTCAAGAAATAAGAAAACTACATGGCTCTTTAAGATGGAAATAGCCATTTATTTCTATTGGTGACTCAAATTGGCAATGCACTATGGCAAAGTTGTGGACAACTTACTCCCCGTACATTATGTGCTAAAGAATTTTAATTGTAAATTTCTCTAAATATATATGTTTATATACCATTCGTTTGAGTTAATTATGTTTTGTAGAATAAGATATGGGAATGGAAAAGTTTGATGTTTAGTATTTGACGTTTGATTCAAGGGTCTTTGTGGCTCGACGGTTGAGCACCGGTCTAGCAATCCGCAGGTCTCTGGTTCTATTCCCGGCGAAGCCTATTTTTCTTTGCTCGTTTTCAATCATTTAAAATATTTCTAGTCAGTTACCTTTATGTTTGAATTCAATTAATAAAAAGATACATCACTTTGCATGATCGCGTGCACTTTCTTTAGAAAAGTCGATTTCATTATCCTTGGGTTAGTGCCCAGTTTATATAGCTGCTGACTATTCGAGCAATGAAAAGGGTTTCATGGGAACGTCCCCCATTAAAGGGGCTTTGTGGCTCGATGGTTGAGCACCATTCTAGCAATCCCGAGGTCTCAAGTTCCAATTCCTGCCGAAGCCTAACTTTCTTTGCTTATTTTCAATCATTTAAAATATTTCTAGTCATTTTCCTTTATCATTTTATGTTTGAATTCAGTGTTAAGTTTTGATAGATAATGCATTGATCACAAATGAACACCTTTTCATACACATGAAATGTTCTTTTTATGAACAAATTTTCTGACATAATATATATACAAAATGTCTTTGAATGATGCCTTTAATACTACATCAAATCAAGATACATTTGAAAAATGGGATTCAAAGATTCACATTTTAAAAATTATTTATCAAAATGGTGTACATATTTTTAAAATTGCTTTTTTAGCGAACATTGACTTGGCTGCCAGGGTTCACTTCTTTAGCGAACCCTAAATTGGCTGACTTGCCTGCCAAGATTTGTTATTTACCAAAACCTGATTTAACTGCCAAGGTTCGCTAATGATCCTGACTTGGCTACCTAGGTTAGCTTTTTTTTAAACAAACTCTGACTTGGCTGCCATGCTCTTTTGGAAACCTTGACTTGTAGTTTTGCTTCTCTAAGTAATGATTAATTCCCTTTCCTTGTATTTTTCTTTTGCAGAACTGGAAGTATGATGTCAAATGTCAAATTGCAAATATTTCTCAACAGCTGGTAAGTTTTTACCCCAATAAATCTTGTCTAAAATATTACATATTACCATTTTTTTTATGTTGACAAATTTGTTCACCATACAAAAATATCAAACACAAAAAGTAATAAGTACTGTATAATATTAACGTTTGATTTCAAACACAAGTCGCTGTTGATCTAAATCATAACTTTTCATTTGAGCTACTGTCAAGTTTCAAAATGTGAATCAGCATTCATTACAGCAGCCAACAATTGGTCATTTTCAGTTACTCATTTAGTACGTCATATACATGTCATTACCAAATTTGAAATGTGATCCTTGAGTAAATTGAAAAGAAAGACAAATTGTTTCTCAAATAAATTCTAAAAATATTCATGATTGAAGTGTTACGATTTATAATTATCCACTGGATAATTGAACTGTTTACAAAGTCAGTGAAAGGAGTTAGTGAATATCACTTTGCATTTTCACTCATTTCTCGGTCATCTGACATTCATTTTACGATGAAATTTGTTCACATCACTCAGTGGACATATCAGATCACAGAAATGCACATTTTATCAAACCTACTTCAGTTTTTGCACTTGTCAACAAAGTCACTATAGATCCCTTTAACCTGTTCATCAGGTCCCTTCAATATAAAGATTCATGATTGATCGGATCAATTATTATTGCATACATATAAATATGATCATACATATGATCGATTAATCATAATTCTTTGTTACAGGGCCTAGGACTTATCCTCGCACTACTTGTGCTTGGGTCTATAGAGAGGCCTAGGACATAACCCCAAGCTGTTTTATAGAGAGGCCTAGGACTTATCCCCATGCTACAAGGAACTTGCATTTGGGTGCAAAGAGATCTTCAAATGAAATTAAGCTTCCCTTTCGTTCTCCAACTTTCTAACTTATATAGCAAGATTCCCTGGAAGAGCACCCCGACAACCGAGCCAGAGGCTGCGACGTTGCCTGGAGACCCAACGTCCAGGGGCAACATCATCATCAGCAGACCAGAGATGACCTGCCCCTGTACCAGGCACAGAAGCAGCCCTTCGCCGATAGAGGGCCTCCTCCGCCCACCAAGGAAGACACGGAGGGCTACTACAGGGCAAACAGCACGGAAGACCCGTCCTACGCACTGTCCTTTGGGCTAGGCAAGAGGACAATCACACGGTGAAGAGGGAAAGATTCCTTTAATATGGACTATAAACCAAAAATCACTTTTGAAAAGAGTGCATGTTTGATAATTTTCCAGTTAGAGGGAGTGTTCATTGAAAAGTACGGACGCAATTCTTATTGACTTAGTATATGGACCAGGGGGGGTGTCACTCTGCCACAGTGAACGCAATTTTGCAAAGACCGGATTGACTGCTTTTGTACGTCATCAAACGTCACATAATTGCATTGTGGGATACTAGGGGAAGTAACATATGAACCAATCACAGTCAGAGCAGTTCATACGCGTCGTCACCGGATCGAGGTCAGGTAAACTAGTTTATATGCATACGTTACCATGGATCCCATTGTTCTCATAAGCGTGACAAAATGTAGGATGTACAGTGCGCAGGAAAATAAGCGCGATAGCTAGCTACGCACTTCACAGTCTTTCTAGGTTAATACGCGATGACGTAGAGAAGCAGTTCTATGACTGATGTGGACTAGAAAGAGAACAATGACAGGGTGAAGGGCCTGCGAGCTAGAACTAGAAACCAATCTCCACCAATGGACGTTTCCTGGCTGGATTGGTACTGACACAATTCTCACTGACATGGTTAATGTACATGGACTAGAAATCTGGCCCCGTATTCATGAAACCCTGCTAGCCTTATAGTGCCTTTCTAAGTGTTTAATTTTTTTAATTACATGACCCTGATCTACACTCGTCTATAATGTGTCTCCCCTCAATTTTCCTATTACAATTTTATCACAATTTTATCACAATTTTTAGTAAAATTTTAGGGGAAATTCATTGTTCGTGCGAAACTGTAGTAATTCAGAATATTCTGTCAAGTATATTTCCGTAAAGATCGTTATATTTATCCATCAAAGCATCAATATTTGTAATATTATTGGCATATATAGTCTAAAACAGTGCATTTTTGCTTGCGTGATTCTACCGAGTTCCGGTCCGGTCTGGAGACAGGAGAAAACAATTTCTGTTCCCTTCTTCGGTACACCGGGTCCCGTTCAGTGCGACGCCGTCGCACCCGGTGCAAAATATTCACCGACTTGACAAAGGCTTCATATTTTGCTGTGCATTAATTGAGCGCAAATTGTAAAACCTGGAAAATATTATTTATGCCTGATTTTAAGTGTGTATTCCCAACATCATGATTTATTAATTATGAAAAATATACTTCACACTTTTTATTTTTGCTGTTTTTCTCATCTAAGGCTCCACAAAAGTTTTATTTGCAGTGTATTACATTTGTATGTATTGCATGATGAATGTGCTTCCACATACTGGGCCCCACTGCAGAAAGAGATACAATCTATTGTAAGTTACAATTAAAATGTAAGTCAGATCATGTGTTCTAAATGGGCATATTTGATTGGTTGAAATGCGCAAACTCTCTGACTTACAATCGATAGTATCTCTTTCTGCAACGGGGCCCTGGGGTGATATTTGTTTCGATACTTAGAAGGGTCCATGGATTAAGTATTGGAAATTTACTTATGTCTTTAAATTTTGCTTTGCTTTGATCATCTTGTTGAATTTGTTTGTTTTTGTTCCCTTTTTTCAGAGTACATGTATTATGCATCTTATAAATGCAGTATACTCACTAAACTATGCTCTAGCTGAATACCATGGTTATTTTATTTCCATGTCAGTATTTTCTTTTTTATTTAGCGCAACATCATTTACTTCTGTACATATAAAGTATGTATTTCAAATTCTTTACTACAATTTCATGTGTGTTGTTTTAATGGGAAATTGGCAATACATCATCTTATAAAAAAAGAAATATTATTTTCCAACTGATTTATTCTATTGACCAGATCTGGGTCCTGTTGTGGAAAGGGATACAATTCATTGTAACTTAAAATTAATTGTAAGTGCGTAACTTTGCGGGTGTTAACCAATCAGATTTGCGTATTTATGTTCCGACTTACAATTAATTGTTAACTACAAAGTAGTATATGACAGTCTTTGTAGTGATGATAGTGTGAATAGTATGATATTCAACCAGTTAAACACGTAACATCAACTAATTAATGAAGAACGGTCAAACAGTATGCCTTTATGAATTATGTATTTTATTAGTACGTATTTCAGACGTTAGTTCCCAGTACATGAATAACTATTTAACTTGTAAGTAAAACTAAATGTAACATTTGTACGAGCAAAACACACAAAGAGATATTGAAACATTTCATGTTTTTGAATACATACATGATACACATGTGTCTCTTTCAGAGATTCATGAATGTTAAAAAATTACTGTCATCTTATAGTAAGAAGCCTACCGACCATGGTGGCTTAGCAGTTAAGAGTATTAATATTTAAAGTTGATTTATTTTGCATTATAAAGAACAACATTTTATCTTGCTAGTTATGTCAAATATTAATTTTACCCAAGGGACCAATTTTCAACTTAAGAAGCCCATAACTGCAAAACATAATTACCGATAAATAGTGGGTTATTGATATAGCCGGTCACAATTATTGTCATTATTGTAATTTAGTACAATTATAAGATATAGAATTACAATTTAAACTGTCACAAATATGAATCAAATCAACCCTGTATTTTTGTATAGGAAACCAACAGACATACATGAATTTGTCTGATGATATATAGTACTGTTCATCATTATGAAAGCTCATTTATATAAAATAATTCAAGGCATTGATTAGTACTGATTAAGAAAATGAAAATATATGTAAATATTAGTTTGCATTGACTCATAAAAACAAATGTACATGAACATTGTACAAAAGCAAAATATAGTATATATTCTAGAAATCCAGATTAGTCAATGGTCAATACATCATAATTTACTACAAAAATGCAAAAAATCACTGTACTATTTATTTTTTGTTGAAAGCTCATTGATAGAAAACTAAAGGCACAGTTTAGTACTGATTAGAATATCCAAAATATATGTCAATTTAAATTCTCATTGATAAAAAAAACCCACAAATGTATATAGTACAGAATCATAATTTATGACCATTAAATATACATGTATATCCAGCAGTTTTGTCAATGGTCAATTAATCGCAATTTACAATAACATTCCACAAAGTCACTTCTCCATACCCTGACACAAAATTGGCAACACATGTTACTTTGATCGTTAAAATGATGAGACAAATTATTAAGGCCAAATGATAGACACTGTCAAAACTTTTTGCTTCCCAATTCTAAAATTTTGTTCCAGTACTAGAAATTAGCTTTGGGCCACTAAAGTTCATTGATTCTAAATTCTACTGGCCCGATCGGGCAAGTAAATGTAACATAATGTGTTATGTTTTTCTATGTTTGGGGCCACCAGATTGAGGTTTTGGGCCACTAGAAGTTGAACAATCTTGTTTTTACTTGCCTGACTGGGCCACAAGACAAAAGGGTTAATTTCTAGCATTGCTATATAGATGCACAAAGTTTTCACAGAGTATTTTATTAACTTTCATTGTTTTCCTACATAATTGTATATGTACATTTTTGATGTACAAGTTGGGGGTGCGTTTTATACACGAGTGCGTCTTATACACAGAGTTTTACGGTATATATACAGTCAAAATTAAAGACATACTGTACATGTAGAACAGAGCTGGGAAAGCAAAAAAGAATTGCTTTGGAAGTTAGCACAACTATAATTTGTCTACATATGAAAGCACAATGATTCTGCATTGACAAATTTTTAAACCGTGGATATATTTTGTTGCCAATTTCTACGTGTATACAAAGATTCTATAGAATTCCTATACAAACTACTAGCTGCACATATACAAGCTATGTTTTTGACCATTCAGCTGCAAAAAGGGTTTTAAAAAACAACGTTGGCTAAATACATATCATTCCATGACAAAATAATGATATATGTGTAGCTGCATTACTGCCCTATCTTAAAATGTTTTAAGTATATTTCTAACAGATATGAAATGTACATAATTTCTAGATAGATATTTCAGTCCACTCTCAAGAAGTGTTCAGACTTTACCAAAACAAATTTTCTCCCTGTTCTCCTATTGTGAAATACTTTAATAATAATAGGCTACATGACATTGTCCTCTCTAATTATATAAGAACCAATGATAATAACGATAAGCATTATAATTGCGCCATCAATTTAGAAATTATATATTCAGAGCCTATTATTAATACCCTGTGGAATCAGAGCTTTTTTGTATTGCCATGGGTTATGCTTATAAACAATGTCAGGCAAGCCATCATTTTGTGATCAATGGGTAATTGCTATTGAAGAAAGATGCCACCTTAGAACCACTACTGCATACATGTTTATCACAAAAGAATGTACTCCACATAAATAGTAGTAGTACTATAATAAGGAATAAATAATTTATAACAGCATCAACAACAAAACAAAGGAAAAGGTCAAATCAAGTTGATATATACATGTACATTTGACTGGATTGATAAAATGGATAATATGTATACATGCAAAAATACAAATTTTAATACAACTAGGCAATTGAAATATTATCTTAATTGCAACTTTAAAGGTACACTTGAGTATTGGTACTTCCCGAAATTCCCCTTGACAAAAATTGGTTGGTCTTAATTCCATTTGAAAGTTCATTGAATAAAACATGCGAAATGAGAATCATTCCCTTTCGAATGCTCTCATAGTTGTAAAATTTGATTTCAAAATATTTTATTTATAAGTCTACCCTGCCGGGGGACATCTTGACTTTTTTTAAAGAAAAAAAATGCATATAGACTTCTTTGAAAAAAAATCAAAATAAGTTTTTAAATAGGTGTTGATAATATCTCTATTTAATCATTATTTTTTTAAAAATGGTTAAAACCAATGTATTTTTAGAGAGCGCCCTCTTGAGTTGTGACAGCTCTTTTTGAATGATAACCAGGTTTTTACTTAGTCGTTTGTAATTGTGTATACCTTTCGAGCATGGTGGAGTTATAACTATTAGTTTGTACCGCAATGGTGCAGGTTTTGGTTACTAAAATTAAGTTTAAACTAAAACTCAACTATCCCTTTAACAGTACATTATTCAGTATATCAATGGGTAAGAGAGAGAAGGGCGTTAGTATATTTTGGGCTAAATTGAGTTTTGTATACTATGTTGGTAGGTTGGAGACTTCTTTATGAGATGGCAAATTGTCAGATAATATAATTCTTTTCAAATATTGGGAATATTTACACCCCCCCCCCCCCCCCCAAAAAAAAAAAAAAAAAAAAAAAAAGAGCTACATTGTATTTGGGTTTCTACAAGAAAGGCTCGCAAACTGTAAAAATGTGAATTAGTACCCTTCTTATTTATCAACCGAAGATATGAAGTTTTGTTTGAAATCGCACTAACACTGGTTCTGACCCCATTTAAAAATAAGTCCTCTACTGGTGTGATATATAACTATATGCTCTCCAAATTATAGTTTGCTGAACGACAACATATCATGGTATATACTGTTGAAGACATGATTGACATTATCATATGTTCCTTACATTTCAGCAGCTCCGCTAATTGTATAAATAGCTACAAAATCACGAAATGGAGACTCATGTTTTGCATTTTGCAAAAATCTCTTTGTATGTAATACGGTATGTAATATATGTAGCTCCAATGTTCATTTCCCATTGAAGTATTTCAGTTTCAAGAAATGCAAACAAAAACTGACCAAGGATAATGCAATACTTAAAGCTTCCACATATACATGTATCTAATGCACTTCTTCTGCGTGACCACTACCATACAAGCATAAATATAAACTTATCTATACGCAATGTGCACATATAACAGTCCTGTGTAAATGTGAATACTGTACACCATGGCATAATGTGTAAATTTGAATAACGTTTTAATACAATTGTGCACATATACAGTAAACATAAATGATAATTTGAATACTCCCCACATGTTTGGTTTTTGACATAAAATTCATGTAGCTTAATTGTCACTTTGGAAGAGGATTTAAATGGAGTTCTTACGTATAATGGAAGTCACACATAATAGAATAACGCACTATTCAATGTGATAACAATTGGTGATAACAATATGTGTAGTAACATAGAAGATAATGATTTCATCGGATGAGAGGCGATAGTAAGGGCTTGACGTCAATTTATGTACATGTAGGTCGAGCCTAGCTCCTCAATGTGACGAGAAATCTTCTGATAAAATATTCATCAAATATAAAAGAGATGTACTTTTGGTTTCTACATGACACTTCAAGCATGATTTACCTCTAGAGTACAAAAGTGACTTAGTGCCCTTTTTTTTTCTCAACAGCCGATTTGATAGAAACTGGAAGGCAGCATGCATGGCTTATTGTCTTGTTCGATTTCAGCTTGACTTTAAGTAACACTGGCAAAGTATCACCTTTTTACCTAGGTATCCTGGTTAATACAAATGTAGTGATAATAAAGCAACAGACCAACAAACAAACAACCACAAAACAAATACCCAATACAGTCCACAATAAAAAGGGAGAAGTTATCATCGAGGCAAATAATACAAATAAGCATTAATCTAGCACCTATTACGAAAGCCTCTAGTAATTAGTGCTGTACAATGGAAATTTGTTATTACATGTACCTTTGGTAAATGCTTTATAAGTACACTGAAAACATTTCAGCAAACTAGCTGCTGTGCACAACTTCAAATCCCTGGGGGGTATACAAATTTGGCACAAAACAGTAGGCCTAACTGAACAAATCAATGTTCATATTAAAATTGCATGGTGTAAAGCACTACAGTTCCTTAGAACCTGTAGTGCACAACTTTAACTCCCTGGCGGGCATACCGCTGATGGCACGTACACAATGTTACTGTACAAGTCAATGTATACTGTATACGCCATATATTTTGTGAGGGTTTGAATTTCGCAAATCACTTGTGAATCGCAAAATTAACAACACGCTAACATATTGACACCAAATGCAAAGCAATACACGTACGTGGATTGCATGCATTACTGCACTAGCATCTCTCTCAAGACGGTCATAAATGCGTGCTGGTAACAGCCGAATGCGAATCTAACCACTCGTGAAATTTTCGTAAAGCCCCGATTCACGAAAATTTATGTAATTACATACGCGAAATATATGGTGTATACAGTATTTTGGAAGCATGTTGTATATTCATGCCAGATGACGTACTCACGCTAGAACTTGTTCATTAGACAGAACTTACAGAAGCTCCATCAACTCGGCTGTCTGAATTTGGAACAGTCTCCCTGACAAAGTTGTTGTAAACATCTTAGACACTGGTCTTCAAGTGTTCAAAAGGCCGCATACACAGTTTCCTCCTGTCAACTTAAATGTTGGGTTTTATTTTGAATCCTTAAAAAAAAAAATTATTTGATGTTTACTTAGCTGCAGTGATCGGCCTCTCAGAGCTTCACCAAGGCTCCGGGTTAGGCTATTGTTCACAATTGCATTGTATATACTGCTCCCAACAGTATTGAAAGTTCTTAATCCTTAGAGCATGTAGTGCACATCTTCATCTCCCTGGGGGAGCGTACAACCAATGGCCCCCACAACCATACTGAACAGGTTGAGGAACAGATAATAAAAATATATTCATAATACTACAAATTATAGGTTTGATTTCAACAGCCCCTATATTAAATATGATACAATATCATCTCTATAAAGAGATTTACATTTGTGTTACCCTGGTCATAGCTAGGATACAATGCCAGCCCACACATCTTGTGGGAACCTTCTCCACTCCCAGAGGAGCATTCCTTCCAAGTGGCTTACATGTCTTACGAAAGAAGATCTTTCGCATAAAGGCTTTCACCTCCTACCGGGCCCGATACATACATCATGCATAATTACATCTGGGTAGAGATCGAGCAGCAATATTGTAGATTAATTGTCTTGCCGAGGGTTTAAACTCTGGGTCTCATGATTGGCAAGCACACGCTCTGTCAATCTTGCCGCACCACGTCCACCGGAAGCATGGTGTGTTCCACCGGGCCGGTTCCTAGAATCTCCTTTGGCTGCTCCCACCACGAATCACCGATGCCATGCCCTTCAAGGCACTGCAAAAAAAGACAAGCATGCACAGAAAAAAGAAGAACACTTTACACACATTTCACCTTCACGTTTTACCCCTTTTGACATATGCACTGGAATAATTGGGATTGGGGGTGGGGAGGGGGGGGGGGGGGGCGGGGGAGGCGGAAGGAGAGGGGGCAGTCACTCCCGGCCCCTTTGCAGAAATTCCCTTTAAGATGAACAGAGATATCCATTACTTCCCAGTTTCTTGTGCTAGAGACGCCTCAAAATCAAAATCAGTGAAGTTATATAAAACATACTTTTTAAGAGTTTTCATGTAAATGAGCTTTGTGGGTATACCCAAGTGCAAATTGTGTATTGTTTTATATCTGGATTACAGATTGGTCAAGTGAAAAGAAATGGAATGAAAGGCCCAAGAGCATACCCTTCATGTACATTTAGTCATGAAGAGTAGTATAGTATGATATCCTAGCAGTGGGTGTCCGATGACCAGGGGCTTATTTCATGAAAGGGTCTTAGCTACGACTTAGCTATCTTATCTGGCGAGGAGCTAGGGGGCCTACGTCCATCGACGCTCTATGAGTTTTCGCACCATAGCTCTGCACCAGATAAGATAAGACAACTGTCATAGCTATAAGACTCTTTCATGAAACAAGCCCAAGGGTAATAAGGTAAGGTGCTTTAGAGGTGATTCATATTAGGCGCAATATAAATCAACACATTTCATAATTTCATATTTATTATTTATAGGGAATATTTCACACTGCATCTGAAGGATTTCTGCATTATGGTTTGGGGAGGAAATGATAGTCACAACATTGATGTGGCATGGCATGATTCTGACATCAAAGATTTAAAATGAAAATAGAAAAGATATGACTAGCTTTAGGGAATGTTACTACGTGCATTTGAAGGATTGCTGTGGGGTAATTTTTAATATCAAGAAAGAAATCGAGGTGGAAAGAACTGAGAAAATTTATACAAATGTTATTGCATGGGAAATGAAAGGAATGAATGGGTCTTACCAAAAGTTTTAGACGTTGAAGACTACAATTAAGTTGGCCATAATGAAATTCTCACTCACAGGTTGGTCAATAATATAGTCCGCCATAGCGTTTTGAACGGTCACTACAGAATGGAATACACGGCCGGCTGAATGATTGAAAGGGATATATTATTTACACGTAGGAAAACAAAACGTTAAGGAAATTAACACCGTAAGGAAAGATGTAGTTTCTTTCCCAATAGACCGCTTCTGTAATGTATGCAAATAATATGCGTATGACGTCAGACTCCCCGTTGGCAAGCTTAACAATAGTAACTACTGTAGGTCCGGCAAGCTCCGGCAAACTTAGCTTGCCGGACCTAGTTACTATTGTTATGCTTGCCAACGGGGGAGTCTTACGTCATATGCATATTATTTGCATACATTACAGAAGCGGTCTATTTTCTGGTATTTTCGGGCAAATGGGTATAGGAAAATGTGCTAGGACAAACAGTTCAGGTTGATTTCTAAAACACACACACACACACACACACACACAAACACAGACACCAACAAAAACAGACTCATACAAATATTCACACGTTTCTAGACACACTTATTAATACATAAATGTACACATACATCCACTCATACACATGCCACACACCTACACACACGTATGCACAAACACATATGCACACACACACATACACACTACACAAACACAAATAAATACAAACATACATGTATCAAAAACAAATCGCCGACCCTCATTTATCTCAACTCTAGAAAGTTAAACAACAAACTGGGCAAGATAGAGAAAGATATAAAGTGATCCATTTATACCTTTGTAAAAATTCTACTGAAATCACTTGGAGCATTCACATGTACTTTGTCTTGTGCCTTGTTATCTGGCTTATCGTAACAGGGGAATCAAATTGCTCTTGATTTTTCAAATATTTCCCAAAGTATGGGGACATCTGATTGAATGAAAAGCGTTCCATAAAGCTTTTTGATTGTATTAAAAATCAATGGGCTCACGTGATAAAATGTAGATTTAATACAGGGCCCACCATGTTCCGGGAGGCAATGGGTTAACCTGTTCCCTACTAGATGTTGCAATCCCCATATAGTTAATACAGGCCCCACCAGGTGCCTGTAGGCAATGGGTTAACCTGTTCCCTACCAGATGTTCCAATCCCCATAGAGTAAATACAGGCCCCACCAGGTTCCTGTAGGCAATGGGTTAACCTGTTCCCTACTAGATGTTGCAATCCCCATATAGTTAATACAGGCCCTACCAGGTGCCTGTAGGCAATGGGTTAACCTGTTCCCTACCAGATGTTCCAATCCCCATAGAGTAAATACAGGCCCCACCAGGTTCCTGTAGGCAATGGGTTAACCTGTTCCCTACTAGATGTTGCAATCCCCATAGAGTAAATACAGGCCCCACCAGGTTCCTGTAGGCAATGGGTTAACCTGTTCCCTACTAGATTTTGCAATCCCCATAGAGTTAAAAGACAGGGCCCACCATGTTCATGTAGGCAATGGGTTAACCCCTTGACTACGGAAACCGGGTGGGTTGTGTACAAAGTCTATGGAGATTTCAGAATCTTGAAGGAACGGGTTAACCTGTTCACAACCAGATTTTGCAATACCTATGGAGTTCATACAGGACCCACCATGTTCATGTATTAAGCAAAGGGTGAATGATAAATGATAGAATATGCATACGATTGTCATCAGAGGCTAACATGACAATGACGACAAGTTGAATAGACACAGAACAGTAGGAATTTAACAAAGGGATGGTAGTAAGCTAAAGAGCTAGGATTACAGTCAACCTGTCTTAGTGGCCCACCTGCCTATAGCATCCAACCTGTCTATAGAGGCCACCAAGAGTGATTCCCCTATGAGAAAGAGGAAATCAATGGTATGGATCCTGTCTATAGGAGGTCAACTCGCATATAGTGCATGGCCACCAAAAGGTCTCCCACTGCAGAGAAAAACAATGTTATGGAACCTGCCTATAGAGGTACACCCTGTCTATAGAGGTCACCTGCCTACAGTAGGTCACTTTACTTATTCCCTTTATAGGTGAAAACTATAGACAGGTTTGACTGTAGCTGGAATTTGAATTCGTTAGTGAACCACACTTTATCATTGGCAAAACGAGAAGCGCAAGAAAGGAATGGAACAGGATCACCATGTAGCAAAGATTTATAAAATATAGAAAAAGCAATATTTTATTATAGACATACATGTATCAAATATTATCACAAGATACATGTATATAATACATGTTTATGTTTACATATAATTTATAGCTTCAAAAAATGGTTTTGAAAGACATACTTCTTTGTATCTACAAGATTGATCACATTACAAGTATAGAGGTATTGCAATCAGCAACAATTAGAAAGTGAGCAAGATGTATATATAAATATAATGTTGATATGAATTTCAAAATGTTAACAGCAAAGGGAAGAAGACTATTATTGCAACAACAACAGAATAGGGCAAGATTACAGAAATTAAGAAAAGTATACTTGAATTCCCCTTACATCCTTCATGTAACTAATTATAATAAAAACATATTTTAAATATAATGTGCATGGCAAAATATATCAAAAATTGCTCTTAAAAAAATGGATTTGAATGGCAAGAAATATTTAAAATGCTTCCTACCGTAACAAAAAGCTGGTAATGCAGATCGCTTTGATCATCAAGATCAGAGCATGGAACACATGCTCCAGTGAAATCCTATCGATCTGTGTTTATATCAACATGTTTTTTTTTTTGGCTCTCCCCATGTCTATTTTGCACCTTTTTATGGTTATATATTGTATAATTTTAATATCAAAAGAATTATGTTGACAATCGTGTAACACTTGTGCCAAGCTGTTTTAAGAAAATACAATACTAGTAATCAAATTATGCCGAGCAGAGCTGGAAATACAGGCCGTCTATGCAATGAGACATTGCTCACTCAATTAAACCCAGACGAATATACTAAAAAAAAAAGAAATGACTAAATGATCAAAGAGATTCTGCGTTGCCAATTTGAACATAGCAGCTAAGAAGAATGATAGACTATACAGAGCACAACTTGAGAGTATACACCTATGATAGAAAAGGGCAGATCATTTGAGTAGTACACTGTACATGTGACAATTAAGAAAATATATACTTTTTCATTGTAAAGAATATTTAAATTACCATGATTATTTACTACATTGAACAAAATGAAGCTTCGCAGAAAGAGCATTTTAAGGAGAGCATACGAGTTTGAAGGAAAAGGCACAAACAAATCAGTTCAAGGGGCAACTTTATTGAATATAGTTGTGAAAAGAACTTGAGTTGTAAAAGATGAAATATAGTATATCAATCTATTTTGAATGATTTTTATTGTGGAAAAATTTTTTTTTTGTTGGTCAGATTGAGCAAGAAAATTCTGCCCAATATCAAAAAATAAATTGTTCAATTGTTCCACAGTACATGTATATTAACAAAATGTAAACTTTCTTTAATACAAGAGAAATTACTGCATAAAACTGTGAGCAATTGCACAATATCATGCCTTGAAATGGCCATTTGGAGACAATATCTATCACTCCCCATCCAAATCAAACTGTTTAGTGAAATATTTCTTGAGGTAAAGTACGTATTATTTGGCCACTTTTTTGAAATCTGCTTGCATATAAGTATCAATGTGCAGGAAAAACAAGAACACTGGAATATTGGTAAGGGTAAAATCTATCCCTTTGGAAATCTTGCTTTTCACAAAAGTATAAATCAATTGTGCTAAAAAAACAACAAACTGATGTTTTGGTCAATATTATTTCCCTTTTCTGTGCATTCCCAGCCTGTGTAGACCCCCTACTCAGGATAGGGATTCCAAATTTTGACATGACCCCCAACTTTTTGAGCCCATTCCTCTTTCCTGGGGGATAACATACTGGTAGGGGGAAACGAGCCGGAAGGGGCCGACTTTTCAATTTCTCCTTCGCCATATGCTTGCTTGCTGGTTCCTTTTGACTGCATTCCTATTTGGATCGTATCATAATACGTAGTACTGAGTATTCGTTGGGACAGTGGGTCGGCGATTGATTTTGACCGTTTCTGCTTCGGCTGGGACACAGTTTCCAGTTTGGGCTTTCGTTTGGTCTAGGTCTAGGTCTAGCAAACTACAATTTGCATTAGTAGACCCACTTCCACTTGTATAAGGTAGACCCACTTCCATTTGCATAGACACCTTCTCATGTTAGACCTGTTCCTACGTGTAACCACCCCATAACCTGGTGGTCCCTCCTGCTCTCACAGACCCCCAGCAGGGTGGATGGATTCATACCTGAAACAGCCCGGCCTAACAAAGTCCACGTTCTCGTAGTCCATCATGTCCTCGTAGTCCTCATCCAGGGCGCTCTGCGAGCGCGACCTGCGGCGATCGGAAAACGCCTGCGACCTCCTGCGCGAGCGTGCTGCAAAAAATGGCCGAA
This sequence comes from Echinarachnius parma, assembly GCA_037951105.1. Taxonomy (NCBI): domain Eukaryota; kingdom Metazoa; phylum Echinodermata; class Echinoidea; order Clypeasteroida; family Echinarachniidae; genus Echinarachnius; species Echinarachnius parma. Next base: position 49,259 of record JBAMJV010006585.1, read on the forward strand.
GAATTTTGTAGAAGAGAAGACAATTTGAATGTGTTACCCTTTTAAGAGGGGATCTGTAACTTTGTTGACCTGTGCAAAAAGTGATGAGTGGTTGATACAATGTATATTGTGTTTATCTGATAATTGTCCACTGGGTGTTGTGTGAAAATTTAAATGGACGTTATAGGGCCGAGTAATGAGGCAAAAGTTGCAAAGTGATATTCACTAACTCATTGCACTCACTTTGTACACGGTTTGGACGGTCCATGGATAATTTAACATCTGAACACTTAAAATCGTAAATATCTTTTTAAAGAAAGGGAAATTTGTAGAAACCGAAACCTGCCCCATGCTTTAATTGTTAATACGAATTACAACAAGGTATGAGGGAACCGCTAGAATTCCAATTGGATTTTGAGGATTTGGGCATTGTTACCCTGTCCCTTTAAGTGGCATGGTCGACTTCGAGTCACAATATTCATAGAATAATAGATATGCTAACTGTTTCCTAAAGGCAAACACAGTAGCATAGCAAGTAACATTGAAATTCAACAATCAGGAAGATTTAGGGGGGAAATTTCATCATAAATCAGGGAGATACAGTGTAGCCAATAATTATTTGGACACCCTGAAAAGTATGAAACTAACTATTTTGATAATATTTCAAAAATGGTCTTATATTTTATCATTTCAACGAAGCAGCATCTAATAAAACAACATTTACAATGAATTTTAGGCAGCTTTTACCAAACATTTTCTTTAAAATTTGTTTTAGCATCATCTAAATTAAAGTGATTTTTTTTTTTGTCCAAATAATTTTTGTGCTACACTGATATCAAATACATACAACCTAATGACAATATTCTTTCAGTAATCAAGGAGATTGGCTGATGGGATCGAATCCGATGAATTAATCTGGGTCTATTTTCAGGAGTCCCTCTGCAAAATCAAGGAGACTTGTGCTGTTTATTGGTCTTCACATACAGGTGGTCGGTACAGCAGGTTTTTTTACTGGTCTTTACGTACAGGTTGCCGCTAGGTCAGGTTTTGACTGTAGGTTACTGACAGGGATTCTCAGACAATGATATAATGTTTTCTTACCTCTTCTCATACTCAGAGGCTGGACCCAGCTCGGTGAACTCATCTGTGCTCAGGCTGCATGGAAAGGATAACAAGAGTAGGACATATATATATTTGATAAAAGTTGATAATAAACAAAAACAAACAGAACACGAATTGTAACATGAGGAATTTTTCAAGGGGAGGGGGGGGAGGGGGGGTGCGTAATTTACATTAATTTACAAAACGGGACTGAGACCGATTGTGGCCGAGACCAAAACACTGGTTGAGTCAGGAAAGGGGGGGGGGGGGGTGGAGGGGGGTTGGTGGGTGTCTATCGCACCAGAAATTTCAACCAAGGACCACTGGTTTAGATGTGTAAAGGGGGGGGGGGGGGGGGGGGGAGGGGGGGGGGGGGGTTGGTGTATGCTATCGGCAAAAAACTTTTGAGGCCAAGACCAAGAACACAGGCTTTGTGTGAAGGTGCCAGGGTTGTCAACAAGACCGATCGTTCTTGGAGGACCACTGTTTAGATGGTCAAGACCAGAAAAAGGTGGATCTTTCTGAATTTGGGGGGGGGGGGGGGGTGGGTTGCTTACGCACCAAACTCACCCCCCCCCCCCCCCCCCCCCCCGGCTATGGGCCTGGTTTAGAAAATTATTTCTGCAGTATGACAAGTTATACATCACTGGAAAACTGAGATTTTTGCGAATTCATAAATAACACAAATCTGAAATATACGTACTGCATTAAACGGTTTTGTGCATATGGTTAGGGGTATGTAACATTTAAAGAACCTTGTCAGAGGTAAAAGATAGGAAGAGAAACAATAAAATTACCAGCTGAGGCGAACAACGGACGAGTCCTGACTGTATGTAGGGAAGCCCAGGGTACCGACAAGTGCCCTTCGTGGCACTGATTCCTCCTCGTCATCTCCCGTGGTCGGAGGAGTGCTGCTCGACGTTGTTCCGCCTCGAGTTAGATCAGTGGGGAGCGTACCGTTCTCAAACGAGCTCGAAAGCAATTTTTCCTGCGAGCAAAAGTAAGGATATGCACATATGAAATTCCATATTAGTGTTTATAATCCTATACATACTGTAGATGTGCATGTGTAAACAAGCTTTCACATGTATAATGAAAAGCAATGATTTAATTGAATTTAATTAAATAAATTGATTTTATTTATTTTCCAATTCAACAAAATCATATACATGTACATGCATCTACAATATTTAACAATTGCTCAAGTGGTAAAAAAGACTAGAAATAGACGTATATTATGCTATAGTCAAGGAGCATGTTCACCGAAATAAAGTCCCGTGGGATTTTTGGTATGAAAGCAAGCCACCTATTCAAATGTCTCAAGGGCACCCCAAATAACAATAAAAAACATGATTGCACTTTGAAATCTTGTGCAGGTGGCCAGAAGAGGGCACCCTTTAACCCTACAAAAATATGGGCTATTTGAGGTCTTTTTTCGGTAGGGTGTCATTATGGCCCCCTTAACCCTATCTTAACTGGGCTGGGGGGGGGGGGGGGGTCAATTTGACCCCCCCTCGACTTTTTGCGCGATAATTCCGCAACGCGCGTAGATATTGCCATGCGACTTCATGAGTTTTTTCATTGAAGTCTTGCGCAACTTTTGAGACCAAATTTGCGACGATCAGATATACCGTTGTAAAGTCACGTGACTTTTCGTAAGTGCTCGTCGGCCCCAAAATCGCAAAATTTTGTGATTTGTGTACAAATCCTATGGAAATTGATTTTTTTTCTAGAATAGACAAAACCTTCATTATTTTTCATTCTAATCACTGCAATCATTTAATTTTGGGCAAAAAATGGTTGGATAATGGTCAATAATAATCAAAAACATAAGTCGAAAAAACAAAGAAATACATAAGAAATTCCAAAAACAAAGAAATACATAAAGAATTTTGTTTTGTTTTGAAAACCTGTTAATTAAGTCAAAGAATAATCATGCACAAAATTAGCATATTCTGAGCATAATTTAGTGATTTACAGACAAAAAGAGGATTTCTGCATAAATTAGCATACTTCACTAATTAATATGCGCATATTTTGCATATTTAACATTGGATCGTTTAAACGAAAACATGAACGCGTCGCTAATACTTCAATGTACCTCCATGCAAAATTTTGCGTGAATCGGACAATCGGTCTTCAAGATCTTAGGGGGGTCAAATTGACCCCCCACCCCCCCCACCCCCCAGTGTCTGAAATTGCCCAGTTAGAATAGGGTTAAAGAATAGCATACACCCTAACATATAAAGATGAATAGATAAAAGAAAATCTACATTTAGTGATTTGTAAAAGTCCCTTCTGCCGACGGCACACCGACCTGGAACAATTACCAACCAAAAAACACAGCGCGAAATGCCCCCTCCCAAACATACATGTACATCTCACTCACAACATATATACAATACCGGGATGTCTAATTTGCATGCTGCAAGTATTGCACACAGAATGCCCTCTTGGAAGGAGCTTAGAGGAAATATACAACTAGGGCCTTGTTGCTGAAAGAGACACAATCTATTGTCAGTTACAATTAATTACAAGTCAGATCATGTTACTAAATGCGAAAAAAATCTTGATTGTTTGAAACGCGCAAATTTTCCGACTTACAATTAACTATAACTTATAATTGATTATATTTCTTTCTGCAACGGTGCCTTGAAGTGACAGGAATTATGCTCTTATCAGTAACAGGACCCAAAATGCCAGCATTGATTGCAGGCTTCCCTAACTCTTGCTTAGGGGAACTTGTACGGCTATATGTATAAAGTCTATAGGACTTTCGAAATCTTGAAGGGAACGGGTTAAAAAAATGAGTCAATTGACCTTCTGCACGTATGACTTTCTGTGCGAGGCAGCGGTGTCCTGATGACTGATGATGCGTTTCAAGCGTTGCCGTGGCTGCGGTAGCAATCCCTCTTCCTCCTCCCCCTTCCACCCATCATCCCCCGTTGCCTCCTCCCCAGATGATTTTCGACCTTCGTCATCTCCTTCATCCCCCGTGACATCGTCTTCAGCAGTGTTCACGGAATCGTGTGAAGACTGCAAATGATAATGAACAATACTCATACATGTTTTTAAAAAAATAATAATAATGAGGCGCATCAATGATTTCAAGGAAAATGGACTAGTCTTCTCCTGCAGACCCATCAACGATTACTATAGTATCGTGATGGATTTTATGCATACTACATGGATTTTGACAATTAAAAAGGCATTTAGTTTTATACACACTTTTCCATGCATATGGAACATTTGCCCATATTATATTCTGTTAGAAGTGCTTATATAATAGAAAGGTCTTTCTAGTTCTTAGTTCAAAGTGGACTAGCAGATAAGCACATTTAAAGGACAATGAAACTACGGCTTTCGGCTATTATTATCGTTTAGTGGGTGAAAAGACATTTAATTTGATACATAACTTGGCAACTTTGGCCTACTGGATCCCATGAAATCCTTTTGTGAACATACTCAAATTTTACTAATTCTTACGGCGGCAAAAGATGATGGGAGCGGCCATGTTCTTGTAATTACCCAACATGCTTTGTAAACTCTGACATTATGTGCTTAGGGTCGAACAAAAAGCTTTTCACTGATTTGCAAACTCGTCAAAGCGTCTACAAGTATTCAGACAATGGTTTGAATTGGTGTTATTGAAATACAGTAATGCATATCATTGACCGCAGTCCGCACACACCTAATAATGGCGGCCTCCAGCGTTCGCGTGAATAGTGGTGTACCCGATAGTGTTTTCACATATTTCTTCCAAAGCAGAAATCTGAGTCAGGGTAATGTTACGCATAATAAACGAGCATATTACGATGTATAAAGTAGGATAAACTCTATTCTAGAGTTGCATTGCCCTTTAATGCTCGATGAGAGTTGCGAAGGGGAAAAATGACCTGATCCGAGAAGTTACATGTAGACAAAGAGAAAAATTAAATTTGATCCTGACAGTGGAATACTGGTGTGTTATAATACAATGCTTCCACATACTTACAAATATCCCAGACGAGCTCCCTGCTGTGGTACTTCTGTTCAGTGTTTGGTCATTAGCCGCCTAGAGTTGGGAGGAGCGTAATCAGCAAGTATTAACTATATTTGTTCTCACGCTTAACTCACTCTTTACTTCCTAAAAATCCTTCACAAAAAAGTTGGTCCCCAATAATTCAAGTACCCCCCCCCCCCCCATCAGTCTGTGCAAGAAAAGCCACTGATTCCATTACAATAAACTACCCAGGGGGTGTTCTACAAAGATCCATGGTTGGACTTACATATTATGGCAAGCCATTAGTTTCTTTGAAACATTTTTGTAAAAGTTCTTTTTAAAAGGCATAAAATGTTGATTCAAATCATATACATTTTCTTTTATCAAAGAGATTACATGTTCTTGATGTAACATTTATGAAAAGTCTGAAATACTTGCATTTTTGCTTTTGAATGCATTTTATTCCAAGGCTACAAATGGCTTACCATACTTAAGTTCAACTTAGGATCTTTGTGAAACACCCCCCAGGTCAACAAATATGCACAACTATCATTCCTACACATAAAGTGTCTATTTAAAAAATTCCCTAGGAAGTATTCCAGCCAATTGTCCATTCATAATTTCATTTCATTTAATTTATTTATTTTTCATTTCCAACATACATGTATATTACATTTACAGTCGCATATAACAAAAATATTATAATTTTACAACTGAAATCAAAATATGAGAAAATAATTCATAAAACTAGGTGGTTGGAAATGGTGAGCGCTGCTAAAAAGCAATGCTTGTAAAATGCAGCGCTCTCAAATTAATTGTTACAGTACTTTTTACTACAACAAAAAAAAGCGTACAAAAATAACACGTGCACACAGAATATAAAATGAGACAGGACTACTTACTAGCAGCCTTTCAGATAGGTTAGCGCTCTCCAGCCTCAGTGAGTTGATTGTCGCTTGAAGTTTGCTCGTTGTTATAATGCAGTCCGAGTACTGGTCACGCAGCTTGCTGTACGACTCGTTGATCTACGAGGAGGATAAAAACACAAAGAAACATTCTTCAACATTAGAGTGAAACCAGTAAAGTGTCTAACTCCACGAAAATTACTTGGAGCTTCCACATTTCTCTTCTACCGTGTTGTTTGGCTTACGGTAAGAGAAGAATAAAATAGGGTTAGATTTTTTCAAATGCCCCTTTAGTATGACGATATCTATCATTCAGCTCAAAAGCGTTAATTAACGGTCATAAACATCATAAACGTCCGTTGTAAAAGCTGACGCATATTTTCGCTTTTTTAACCAGGAAAGCAGTGTTCGTTTTCAATGTAACTTTCACACATCATTCTGACATACACGTATCTTACAATGATTTTGGTACAGGATTGAAGTCTCAAATGTCGTTTTGGGCAATATCTGATACGTTACAGGTGCACCTTTAATAATAATAAAATGTAAATCAATGAAGCCGCCAATAAATGTATAAAACTGCTGAAAACTGCTTGTCCACTATAAAGGCAAGTGTAATAAAATAATAATAACACTGGTTAATTATATAGCGCTATTCCCGTGAGGATCATATCGCTGTACACTATTATTACTACCCTGGTCAAGGGATACACACTGCAATCATCCCTGAACACACAAAGTGCACATTTTCCACTCCCTAGGGAGTATTCCAGTTAGTTGCCTGTTACGTGCACACAGTGCTAAGGTACCACGTTCCCATCCTTCAGGCTACATTCTCAAGTATTTGTACAGGCATGCAAAAATTGGTACTTCTCGTACAGCATGCTGTATGATTCATTAACCTATTGGGACAATAAAACATACGAAGAAACATTTTTCAATATTCTCAAGTATTTGTAATTTCTAGCATTGCACAATAACTTATTAGCTAAACTGTCTTTACCTCTGTTCGTTGATTGCTGATGATCTCCATTTCCTGATGTGACTTCTCCAGGTGGTTGCGGTTCAGCTTCATTATATCACGCTCCATTTTACGCTCTCTCTTCAACAGGTCCACGTCGTGTTTCAGCTAAAACACACAAATGATAACAATAATAATATCAACTACAACCAGAACAATAATGATAATAATAATAAACCTCATAATTTTCATCATCATCATCATGTGAGAATACTCCAGGTGGTTGCGGTTCAGCTTCATTATATCCCGCTCCATCTTACGCTCTCTCTTCAGCAGGTCCACGTCCTGTTTCAGCTAAAACACACAAATAATTTGCACAAATTATGATAATTATAATAATGATAATAATCATCATCACCAAAAAGAGTCTTTATTAAAGGGATAGTAGAGTTTTTGTTGAGAGGGCACTTCAAGAATTAAATTAACACTTAAGTACAGTAAAAAACCAGCTTTAACAAAAAATTTGCCACATATAATAATGATGATAATAATAATAATCATTTTCATCATCATCTTCAAACTGAGTCTTTATTAAGAGAGATAGTATAGTGTTGGTTCAGGAGGCACTGTAAGAAATAAGTGTAGAATTGAAATACAGTAAATCCTGTGTTTAGGATCACATTTAGGGAAACAAGAAATGTGACCTCTATATACAGGTTCCAAGCTATGACCTTTCTCTGCAGGAGATCTCTTTTGATGACCACTATAAATGCAGGTTGGCTGCTATAGCCAGGTGGCCACTAAGACAGGTTTGGCTGTATGTAGCACAGTCCACACTGTAGTAGTACGTAGTGAATGGGTTAACCCGTTCACGACTGATTGATTTTGCTATAACATGTAGTCCCGAGTGTTTTCAGGACCTGGGCCCAGTAACATAAAGATTCACGATTAATCGTACGATCAATCAATTGATCGTATGATTAATTGTACGATCAATTTTTATTAATCATAAGATTAATCGTGAATCTTTATGTTTACGGGGCCCTGAATGGGCTATAAAGGCTTTGTATACAGTACCTGATCAATTTGTTCCTTGGCACCCTGTAGTCTAATGTTCAGACTGTCGTTCATGTTTTGTGCATCGTCCAACTGCTCTCTGACTTTTCCAGTGATGTCATCGCAGACCTGTGCATTATCAGTGAAGTTAACTGAGAGGCGCATGTTCTGTAAAAATAAAAATAATGAAGATGATATTTGACACATTTTGGTTTCCAAATTAAATGAACATAACGACAATGCAATACTTAGAGAGCACACTGGCCTGCTGGCCAAGAGCCACAACAAAATTGTTTCTAACCACTTAAAAGGTACACTTGAGTATTGGTACTTCCCGAAAAACAAATTGTTAGGGTTTTGGTTGGTTTTAATTCAATTTTAAAGTTTATTGAATAAAACATGTGAAATGAGAATCATTCCTTTCAAATGCTTTCATAGTTGTAAAATTTGATTTCAAAATATTTTATTTATACATGTATATCGTTTATCCAGGCGATATCTTCTTTCAAACAATTTCAAAAGAGGTTTTCAAATAGTTGTTGAGGATATCTCTATATTTAATCATTTTTTTAAACAAAACATCACATGCACAATTTTGTATGAAAAAGGGTTGAAACCAATGAGTTTTTAGAGAGCGCCCTCTTGGGTTTTAACGGCTATTTTTGAATGATAACAAATAAATATCTTTGAAAAAAAAAAAAAAAAAAGGCTTTTTACTTAGTCGGTTGTAATTATGTATACCTTTCAATCATGGTGGAGTTATAACTATTAGTTTAATGTAATGGTGCAGGTTTTGGTTACTAAAATTCAGTTTGACAATAACTCAACCACCTCTTTAAATGTCATGAATCCAAATATCAACTAGGGCCAAAAGGGCCTCACATAAAATCTTAAATATGTTCATTTTACATAAATTTCAAAGCAGCTCCCTCTCTTTCAAAGATTTAAGAATAACATATAAATGCTTATAATAAAGAAAAGAAATATTGTATTGGCAAAAAAAATGGCAAACTTGATACACATTTTAGCAAGTGGAGATTTGATTTACAATTTGTACAGTTGCTCCTTCTGAATTGGATCATATATCTGTTTGCTGCTTTTATTCATTTTGTTAATAGTAATTAGTTTTATGCATTATATTTTTGCTTGATTTAATTTATTATATGAATTTTATTACATACATCAGAAAGAGATACAATCGATTGTAAGTCAGAAAATGTACGCGTTTCAACCAATCAGATTTGCGCATCTAGAACACGTGATCCGACTTACAATTAATTGCAACTTACAATCGATTGTATCTCTTTCTGCAATGGGGCCCAGGACTGAATGGAAAAAAAAGAAGAAAGTATATATCAACCGGTTCTTACAATATTGTGAGAACGAAATGGGGGACGGACGGATGGACAACCAGAAAACATGTTGGCCCGAATTCTCAACTTGTGGCTCAACTTGTGCCTGGCTTAAAAGACAAAGACTACCGGTAACACTTTGCACCAGCAGCCAAATTGCGTCCTGGAGTCCTGTGGCCATATTCATAAAAGCCCGATAGCCTATCTGTCAGCTAGGCCTTATTTCCTTGCCAAAATGCCAGTTTGGACGATAACTAGTGGGGAACTCACAAAACTCGCTTGGGTGATCACCTTGGTTTTCACAAACCAGTGCACAACACACACGTGCATGGATATGTCTTTAGTAATATGTGTATATTTTGCACGCTGTCTATGCTTTAACCATATCGACCAATCAACGAGCGTCTAAGCCCTGTAATACAATAGCCATTTAAAATCTTCGTAGCGGGTTGCTAAATCGTAATTCAAGAAGCACTGCTAACCATACCGATAACAAGCTAACAACTCGGATGATCTAATTTATTCATCGTGGCTGTCATGGTAACATTCCATCTGTTGCAAGTTTGTTTGACATTGCATAAAAGCGCAGTTTACTCGAACGTGTGAATGAACAAATTGTTCCTTATTGTTCCAATCATAAAAGCGTCTTATGTGTTCTACAACGTGATGCAGTAAGAGGGGGGGGGTAGTAGAACATAATTGTCTTATCTGGGGTAAACGGGGGGGGGGGGGGGGGGGGGGGGGGCGGCGGTAACTTGTGTCCAAACAAAAAGCTTGCTATAATTCCTAAATGTAAGGGTGTTACTGTAGATATGAGCGTGAGTAGGAATGTTTTTTTTCGGGGCGGGGGGGAGGGATCACGCGTAAGCACATGTTTTCATAGCCACCCCAATGAAGTAAAACCAAATACATCTCCCTCCTCATTACGATCAAGCTCCGCCACGCTTATAATATGATAGCATGACAAGGGAAACTATTCAATTGCAGTGAAAACAGAAACAAACTTGCATTAAATAGTATTATATACAGATAGAATCATCAAAACAGAATTGAAATCACATAAAATCAATCCAAACTGCAACAGTAAGCTAATATGTCACAAAAAGGACAAATAAAGGCAAATTACTCTCCAGATAAAAACATGTAATTTAAGCTGATAAAAGATGTTATTGCTAAAGTACAAGGAAGCTAGGACAAACACGGAAAAGTATGTTACTTGGGGAACTATTTTAAACTAACATCACGCTATCATAAAAAAATCTGTAATATGCCTTATTCGAAAGGCAAATTACTCTCCAGATAAAAACATGTAATTTAAGCTGATAAAAGATGTTATTGCTAAAGTACAAGGAAGCTAGGACAAACACGGAAAAGTATGTTACTTGGGGAACTATTTTAAACTAACATCACGCTATCATAAAAAAATCTCTAATATGCCTTATTCGAATATTATCCTTGCCATGTTCACGATCGCGCCACACGTATACACACAAAAACCAGGCAGATTGTTACTTGCTAGCAATTTAGAGGTACATCAGAGTACATGTACCTCTACATTTTTGGTCCAGTGTTGCTAAAATTTGTCCTATCTGGCTTTGGTGAATAAGAAAAAAATAGCTGGGTGTTAGGTCGTCATTCAACTTCACGCCTTTGTTGTAAGTCCAACAAAGCTCTATTCAGAACATCCCGCATAAATAGATTTCAATGCATTTAGTCGGCACCGCAGAGCTACAATGTATTGTTGTAATTGTTCGCATTTCGACTAACAATGTCGTGGAATACCAAATGCTTGTGGAATTTAGACAGATGGGTTGTCATGCTAGGCCAGGCCTTGACTACGATAGCGAATTTAGCCTATCGGCCTTTTGTGAATACCAGTTAAGCCTAGCGGACATCGAAATCGTAATTTGATCAACCAACTAGCTTATCGAGGTTTTATGAATATGGCCACTGGATCATCCTGGACACTGTATTGCTGGTGACCTGTTTCACTGTTATACTGTTAAGAATTGAATTTAAAAGGGCCCATTGTCCTAATGCTTATAAGCAGCTCTCAAGGGATTGACTTGATGATGAAAGGAAACCATAAGATATCTCCGGGGACCATAGTAACGAGACAATAAGTATGCTGCTGCAGAGTGTTACCTGTAGTCTTTGTCTTTTAGGCCAGGCACAAGTTGAGCCACAAGTTGAGAATTCGGGCCAATGCCTCCAGCCACTTTGTCAGCTGGAGGCCGGAATACAAATACAGTAAAACCTGTCTTAGTGGTCACTTGTCTATAGCAGCCAACCTGCCTATAGTGGCCAGAAAAAGAAATCCCCTGCAATGAAAAACACTGTTATGGAACCTGTCTATAGTGGTCACCTGTCTACAGTGGCCACTATTCGTGACTCCCTTAGGTGGTCACTATACACAGGTTTGACTTTATAATAAAAACAAACTCACATCAATCTTTTCCAGCTCTTTCTGTAGCTCCTCCACCTTACCCCTATCCCTACTGTGCTGCATGTTGTGCTGCTTGACCCACTGGTCGTGCTTGTGCGCAGACTTGCGCAGGGTGATGGTCTGGTGGCGCTGCAGGTGGTACTGGTTCTCCAGCTCCTTCAGCTCGCACTCCATGTGGAAGTTCTTGAATGTAGCCTAGCACGGGAGACAAATCATATTATGTTATTACGTTATTTATGCATTAAAAAAAAGAAAAAAAATAGAAAAGAAAGAAAATAAAATAATATTTAGTTATATTGGCGAAAATATTCAAATTTAATGAACCGCCAATAAACAATTAACAACGACAACAAAATCCTATGACTATGACTGAAATAATGCTTAAACAATTCGCACTCCATGTGGAAGTTCTTGAACGTAGCCTAGCAGACAGGAGACAAATCATACGACTATTAACTGAAATAATGCTTAAACAATTCACACTCAATGTGGAAGTTCTTGAACGTAGCCTAGCAGAGAGGAGACAAATCATACGACTATAACTAAAATAATGCTTAAACAGTTCACACTCTATTTGGAAGTTCTTGAACGTAGCCTAGCACAGGAGACAAATCATATCACGTTATTTATGCATCAGAAAGAGGAAAAAAAATAGAAAAGAAAGAAAATAAATGAGAAGAATTATAAAATGATATTTAGTCATTGGCGAAAAATATTCAAATTTAATGAACCGCCAATAAAAAATAAACAACAACATCATCATACGACTATGACTCAAATAATGCTTAAACAATTCACACTCTATTTGGAAGTTCTTGAACGTAGCCTAGCAGACAGGAGACAAATCATACGACTATTAACTGAAATAATGCTTAAACAATCACACTCCATGTGGAAGTTCTTGAACGTAGCCTAGCAGACAGGAGACAAAGCATATTATGTTATTACGTTATTTATGCATTAAAAAAAAGAACAAAAATAGAAAAGAAAGAAAATAAAATATTTAGTTATATTGGCGAAAATATTCAAATTTAATGAACCGCCAATAAACAATTAACAACGACAACAAAATCCTATGACTATGACTGAAATAATGCTTAAACAATTCGCACTCCATGTGGAAGTTCTTAAACGTAGCCTAGCAGACAGGAGACAAATCATACGACTATTAACTGAAATAATGCTTAAACAATTCACACTCAATGTGGAAGTTCTTGAACGTAGCCTAGCACAGGAGACAAATCATATCACGTTATTTATGCATCAGAAAGAGAAAAAAAAATAGAAAAGAAAGAAAATAAATGAGAAGAATTATAAAATGATATTTAGTCATTGGCGAAAAATATTCAAATTTAATGAACCGCCAATAAAAAATAAACAACAACATCATCATACTACTATGACTCAAATAATGCTTAAACAATTCACACTCCATGTGGAAGTTCTTGAACATGGCACTAGCATGGGAGGCATATCATACGACTATGACTGAAATAATGCTTAAACAATCACACTCCATTTGGAAGTTCTTGAACGTGGCACTAGCATGGGAGACAAATCATACGACTATTAACTGAAATAATGCTTAAACAATTCACACTCAATGTGGAAGTTCTTGAACGTGGCACTAGCATGGGAGGCATATCATACGACTATGACTGAAATAATGCTTAAACAATCACACTCCATTTGGAAGTTCTTGAACGTGGCACTAGCATGGGAGACAAATCATACGACTATTAACTGAAATAATGCTTAAACAATTCACACTCAATGTGGAAGTTCTTGAACGTGGCACTAGCATGGGAGGCATATATCATACGACTATGACTGAAATAATGCTTAAACAATCACACTCCATGTGGAAGTTCTTGAACATAGCCTAGCTAGCATGGGAGGCAAATCATATCATGTTATCACGTTATTTATGCATCCAAAAGAAGAAAAAATAGAAAAGAAATAAACTAAATTAAATAGAATTAAATAATATTTAGTTATTAGTTAGTTATTTTAGTTAGTTATTGATACGATGTGTATTGTTGTGATCTGATATGTCCACTGAGTAATGTGTGACAATTTCACGTTTAAAGGGATCTAGTAACTTTGTTGACATGTGCAAAAAGTGATGAATGGTTGATGCAATGTATATTATTGTTATCTCATATGTCCACAGGGTATTGTGTGAAAATTTCAAGTAAAATGGACATTGCATGGCCAAGTAATGAGCGAAAATGCAAAGTGATATTCAATAACTCACTGCACTCACTTTGTACACAGAAGAAAAACTCGCCCGGAGTTTTTCTTATCTGAATACTTCGATCGTACATATCTTTGTAACGAAAGGGAAATTTGAAAAACCGAAACCTGTCCCATGATTTTATTGTTAATACGAATACAACAAGGTATGAGGGAACCGCTAGAATGATAAATTTATTTTGAGGATTTGGACAATGTTACTAAGTCCCTTTAATGGATATATGGCCGAGTTATGAGCGAAAATGCTAAATGATATTCACCAACTCATTGCACTGACTGTGTACAGTGTTACGATAGTGGATAGTTAAAAATCTGAACAATTCAATAGTAAATATCTTTTTAACGAAAGGGAAATTCAAACCAGAACGTCAATGACGTAGCGCTCATCCGGCATCTCGCAACATCAAATATCGCAAATTTCATGTGGTACACTTTTCAACTGGTCAAAAAATAAAAATGTGATGCCCTGGAAGGGACATAAAAATTAATTTTTAAAAAATAGAGTAAAAAAAATATAAATTTGACGCCCCAGAAGGGACATGGGAAAAAAAATAAATAATAATAATAATAAATAAATTTTAAAAAATAAATTTAAAAAAAATAAATAATAAAAAAAATAAATAAAAAATAAATAAATAAATAAATAAATAAATAATAAAAATAAATAAATAAATAAATAAATAAAAAATTACCATAATTAATTAATGGAGAAAAATTTCAAAATTCTGTGTAGAAGTTTAGTGTACCAAAGTTAGCTCTACCAGATAAAGCAAACCAAATCAAAATCGGTTGAGAAATGAAGGAGAAGAAGCATTTTTTGTGATTTTTGGAATAAATTTGCACAAATTACCATAATTAATTAATGGAGAAAAATTTCAACATTCTGTGTAGAAGTTTAGTGTACCAAAGTTAGCTCTACCAGATAAAGCAAACCAAATCAAAATCGGTCAAGAAATGAAGGAGAAGCATTTTTTGTGATTTCGAATAAATTTGCATAAATTAGCATATATAATGAATTTCACGATTCTGTGTAGAAGTTTTAAATCCCCCTCCTAGCCCTATCTTATGAAACAATCAGAATCAAAATCGGTTGAAAAATAACGAAGAAGAAGCATTTTGAAAACTGTGGACAGACGGACGGACGGACGGACGGAAGGACGGACGGAAGGACGGACGGACGGACGGACGACGGACGCCACGCCATGGCATAAGCTCATCGGGCCCTTCGGGCCGGATGAGCTAAAAACCGAAACCTGTCCCATGCTTCTATTAATACAAATACAACAAGGTATGACAGAACCACTAGATGTCCAAGTAAGTTTTGAGGATTTAGACAATGTTACTAGATCCCTTTAAAATCAAACCTGTTATAATTATTATCATGTAAGCAAGAGTTGTGAACTCACCAGTCTGACATACATGTAGTGTTTAGCCCACTGACCTCTACTAATGGACGGGCGGTCATGGCTCAGTAATTGAGGCCGCGGGCTGCGGGCGCGCGCCATGTTGGGACCATCAACCCGTAACAGCGGATATATGCACTAACGTGGTAGTGCATTATACTTGCTACGGAGTTGTTGCTAACCATGGCATTTTTATATCCCTTTATCCCCCCAGGAATGAAATATGATCATATATGTGAAGTAAATAGTCTTAGTGATTGAATACTAGCATGATTAATTAAAATTATCCAGCGTATTGAATCACAGCTCAAGCAATGATAATTCGCCATTTGTTATGATGCTTACACGGTAACGTAAGGTATGTGCGCGCCGGCGTTGCCCGGAGAGATTCACTCGGATTCCCGCTATTGACCCAATCTTATAACTATTACTCGCCCCTAGTTTATCTCTTATTTTCCCCTTGTCTTTAACAAGATTTTGTTCCCCCATGTAAAGAAAGAACTTTTCTGCTGTTTTCATTAATTTATTTAATTGTAACATGCGTTCATGCATCACTGTACTATATCATATGGCACGTCATCCTCGAATATCAACATATCATAAAAAGAAAGCCAATCTTTGTTTTCTTTCCTTTTCAATTTATTTGGTAACATGTTTTCCGCGTTCTTCCTAAGATTACTATTTCAAAGGGCATTCTTTGTGAGTTATGGTTCATAATGTTACCATTATGGTTGGTTTTAAATCATTATGAACATCGATCAGGGATCGATCATGGAGGTTATAAAGCACTTCTGAAGAAATTCGAAGTTCGACCATAATTATGCAACCTCTATTTATTAGATGTTATAAAAGTCAATACTTAACATTAATTGGAGAGACATGTTGTCGTTGTTGTTGTTGCTGTTGTTTTGTGTTTATTGCCGTTCTTCATTCATTTTGAGCCAATCTGTTTTTGTTTTCTTCCTTCTTTTCTCTTTTTTGTTTCAACTCAAATTAATTGCTCCTTAAACAAAAATACATTATGTATCTTTCTATATGCCCATGATATACACATACCAATATTTCCCATCCGTAAACGATGCAATATATACTCCGCAAAAAAAGAAACTGGACACTTGTATAAGTTGAAATATTTCATATTAATGTACGACAAAGTGTACATGATCATATATCAAATTAAAGGGAATTTAGTCCTCTACATGCAGGGTATACCTTAAAGGTGTAATCGTTCATGCATAAAATACCATGGTCAATTAACACTAGCAAGGTCTGTTTTCAAAAATAGCAAAACAATGGAGGACCACACCATTCGACTGAAGTGATAGTAAGCGTTTCACGTAAAACAAGATGAACGGGGCAAGTAAATTATGACATTATTCAACTTTATTGTTATGAACATACTCTGGAAATACAAATTTGTCAATACAACAGGGCCAGGTTATGAAAGCATTATCATACTGGTCTGTATTACAGGCATGAAGCTTGTCTATTTCATGTGTCCCCTGCAATTTTAACCATATTTACCTAGAGAAATGTAATGTTAAAGACTGCCCAAATGTTTGACCAAGGGTGACTTCAGCTTTTGAAGATCTTTGGACTATGGTATAATTCTTGAGAAGAATTTATACCATTTTCATGCTGAAATAAGGGCACAAACTGTGGTTTTGACTAATAAAGCTTTGCCATGGAATTCCCCATTTTGTTACTTTTGGATGAAAATAACACCTATAACGTTCACAATTTGTCTTCATTTATACTTTTTATTGAGATGAAGATAGAAAAAGATCACATTTGTAATGAAAAATTATGCCATCTCATGAATATAGCGTTTTACATTATGCTTATCAACATTTATATGGTTGAGTGGATGTTCCATTTTTGCTATTTTTGAAAACAGACCTTGGTGTGGTTAATTGACCGTGACAAGTCATGCATGAATGATTTCATCTGGATTTCATGCGAATATTGAAGAGGGTAATTTTATCTTTAATTTGATATACAATATCATATATTTTATCGTTAATGAATACGAAATATTTGGTCTCATACAAGTGTCCAGTTTCTTTTTTTGCGGAGTATAGATTAAAATTGTAATAATATTCAAATAACAATTGTAGGCCTATATATACGACTGAGTTACATTATTTTGAATATTTTCCAAGGAAGATTCAAAGTCCTCCCATCTTTGATTTAACATAATACTTTTGTTTAATCATACTATTTATTTCACTTTATTACAAATCTCCTTTTTTTTCCCCAAGCCATGTTTTGCTTCTCTATCAACTATTTCATTGCATTAATTCCACAATGACTAGTATCCCCTCAAAATTCACCACGATTCCTTGTAAATTCAAATGAGTGCGTAATACCAATATTTCATATACAAATGTATCTTCTTTCATTATTTCACTTTCTATGGGCTGTAATTAACTTAATGAGTCACTGTCTCGACAGAAAATCCTAGCCTTAGTATAGGCTTTATGAAATCAAACATACATTTTCAAAACCCCAATCACTTATTCAATTATATCAAAAATACATTTTCAAGTTTACAATCACATTTTTGTCATCTATTTGCCTGCCCGTATCTAAATCTCTTATCGATTTCACTTGTTTTATTTCAATATTTAAACAAATCTATCAGTACAGTACCCTATTTATAATAAATGTAGCAACCTAATATATATGTGGAATATAAGAGGTAAACTATAATCTTTTCTGACACAAAACATAACACATGGGACTGCAAACAACTCGCCTATGAAACGTGATTTCAGCCTTTTGTATGTCATTATCATTTAGATTTGCCAACCAAATGCCATGTATGCCATCCCTAATCAGAATACAATCAACACGTTTTATCTAACGAGAACAATTTGTAGAATTAATCTGAAAAAATGTTTACGAATGTTACACACTATCAACAGCGGGTTATCGACGGTCCATGATGATGGTCCCAACATGGCCGCCGTGCGCGCGCGGCGGCCTCATTTTTGAATGGCCAATCAACGTGTAGCCGCCCGTCCATTAGTAGAGGTCAGTGGTTTAGCCTGGTCAGCTCCCTATCAAACCTGTTATTATTATCATCATATAAGCAAGAGATGTGATGACTCACCAGTCTGACATAGTGTTTAGCCTGGTCAGCTTCCTATCAAACCTGTTATTATTATCATCATGTAAGCAAGAGATGTGATGACTCACCAGTCTGACATACATGTAGTGTTTAGCCTGGTCAGCTCCCTATCAAACCTGTTATTATTATCATCATGTAAGCAAGAGATGTGATAACTCACCAGTCTGGCATAGTGTTTAGCCTGGTCAGCTTCCTATCAAACCTGTTATTATTATCATCATGTAAGCAAGAGATGTGATAACTCACCAGTCTAGCATAGTGTTTAGCCTGGTCAGCTTCCTATCAAACCCGTTATTATTATCATCATGTATGCAAGAGATGTGATAACTCACCAGTCTGGCATAGTGTTTAGCCTGGTCAGCCTCCTATCAAACCTGTTATTAATATCATCATGTAAGCAAGAGATGTGATAACTCACCAGTCTGGCATAGTGTTTAGCCTGGTCAGCCTCCTTCTGGTATCTCATGGAGCGATCCTGAGCTTCCGTCAACATCTGATTTAGACGATTCAAATTACTATCCAGCTACCAAAGGAAAAGGAATTTAACCAAAAAAAGAAGTGAAGATCACATCAGAACAACATATCAATGACGAAGAGTTCAAACACACCAACTCATGAACACTATTATTTAAGCAAAACTACTCTTTATCACACTTTTGGAAGAATAATGAACAAAGAAAATGTGGCTTTTCCTGAGAAACCTAATTTTCTGTCTTCATTTTTCATTACAGTCAAACCTCTCTATAGCGACCGCTCAAGGGACCGGCGAAAAGTGGTTGTTATAGACAGGTGGTCGCATTATACAGGTTGGTGGCCATTTTGGATTGTTGATCGCAGATATGCAAATGTGTAATTAATTGTATTTGTTGCATGCATAACCACTACAAAAATTGAAATTATATATTGGCATTATATTAAATGTGTGAAATTAAAATTGCAAAATGTGTCAATGTGTATGTTACTCATCTTGAGAGAATCAGCGCATGTGTGTAGTTTTCTATAGAATTTTGAAGTCAAGATGCATTGTTTGGTCATAACAAGCGTACGGATTATCATTGGAAAGAGTGAGAAACACCCCACCTCAGCAATTACAATATTTGTTAGATGTCAAATTCTTTTGTGATGTTGAGTGAAGTGCCTTGTTTGACGCATTTCTGTATCAGCATCAGGTACTGAAGGGCAGGAATACTCTTTGTTTATGAGTCCGAAGCACTTCACATTACGCATTCACATGCTCAGGATTGGAGCCTTGAGCGACCAGACGCGACCGAGCTATTACCCAATGCTCAAAATCTATACGAGCCCGCTGGCCCAGGGCCAATAGAAATCAGCTTTTGGCCACCAAATTTCATTGATTCTTAATTCTACTGGCCCAATTTGGCTTCCAAATATTACAGAATTAAACAAAAATGTTTTCTTTGATTGGGGCCACCAGATTCAGATTTTGGGCTACTAGAAGTTGAACGATCTTGTTTTTTACTTGCCGGACTGGGCCACATTGCTAAAAAGTTTATTTCTAGCATTTTCAGACTTAATGTACCTTTGCAATGTCTCTGTCTTTCTTCTTCAGGTCATTTTCATTTCTGCGCAGCCTTTTCAACTCTGCCTTGGCCCTCTTGTACTTCTCAGCCTCATGGTCCCTCTCGGTCTTGGTCCTACTCAGCTCCTGGACCAGGCCTTCTTTGGCAGCCATCGTCTGGTCCAACTCATTCAGGATGTGGATCATGATCTGGGGCTGCAGTGGTCTGGCCCTGCAACCTGCGATCCAAAATTAAATTGGAAAATTTCAAAACAGGTTTATTGGATTATATATCTCACAGCCAAATTCCTCAGTTACAAGAAAGTTTACATTCTAAACAGAGAGCATGTTTATGGACTCAATTAATTAATTAATTTCGTTCCGGATGTTGCCCTGCAACCTGCAATCGATTTCAATCAAATCCAGAACAAAGCATTTCCTCTTCATCACCCAGGCGAATCAAACTTTGTATGCTATCTCTTTGATCTTTCCTACCTGTATATTCATCTTTAATCCATACATATCAAAGTCCACTTCCTTTGGCCTATTTTTATAATACATTCATGTAACTACCCTTCGTGCATCTTCACCTACAAATTGCTAAATGTGTGTTACACTTACGGTCAATCATTGTCCTGACCCTGGCCGGGGTAAACTTCTTGGTCGGCATCCTTCCAGTGAGCTCCTCGAAGATGTCTGGATAATGTTCCTCTATCTGGTCCAACAGGAGCTGATAGGCCTTAGTGCCTCGTTTTTCCACCTGGTCCAGAAGACATCCTGCAAAGGTCAAAGGTCAAAGAAGAGAAATGTAAAAACAAGCAAACACATTAGTATTTTGTTGAAGATGTCTGGATAATGTTCCTCTATCTGGTCCAACAGGAGCTGATAGGCTTTAGTGCCTCGTTTTTTTCACCTGGTCCAGAAGAAATCCTGCAAAGGGCAAAGGTCAAAGGTCGAAGGTCAAAGAAGAAAAATGTAAAAACAAGCAAACACATTAGTATTTTGTTGAAGATGTCTGGATAATGTTCCTCTATCAGGTCCAACAGGAGCTGATAGGCCTTAGTGCCTCATTTTTCCACCTGGTCCAGAAGACATCCTATACAGGTCAAAGGTCAAAGGTCAAAGAAAACAAATCAAATGTAAAAACAAGCAAACACACTTTATTATAGAAGAACCAACCTCCTTTTGACTTTGACAGAGAAATACATCAAACACTTTGAGCGGTGCTGTCAGGTTGCTGCTGCTGACTCTAATCGTTGTGATTCGCCTGAATAGTTGAGAAACTACTCAGTTACCAGGGCCCACCATGAGGAGGTTGACAACTTGGACCCATAACACACTTGACAGTCAGTGTTAAAATAATATCAACAAAGCAAACAAAGAAGCAGAGAAATTATTATTTAATTCTTTCTCACAGTTTAATGGAATTTGTCCCATCCCTACGGAATACGTATTACATTTTATGACTATTTCAGAATCTCCAAGGGCACAGGTTTAAAGGTGCACCTGTAAAGTGTCAGACATTGCCCAAAATGACATTTGAGACTTCAATCCTGTACCAAAATCATTGTAAGATATGTCCGAATGATGTGTGAAAGTTTCATTGAAAAAGAATACTGCTTTAAAGGGGACCACCAGGCAAAGGACAACACATTATTATATGTTTTGGTACCGTTTTGTGATATCAAATAGACACCCAACATTTTGCAAAGGGTTGTGTAATTCATTAACAAAGCAATTAATTTCCACCGCTTACGGAACCACTGCTATTTCCTGGTTCCATACCGGCCAAGCATTTGCGAGTGCGCCAATGCTTTCACGCGTACGTCAATAGATTCCCGGATGATTCATTCGCTCTGCACAGTGCGCTCTGGCTCTGCACGCATAGTCTACGCAATTCAGACCGCATCAATGCATGGTTGAGAATGGTGATGCATTTTCCAATTATATTTTTTTTTCTGAAAATATATTTTTGGGTGGTGGTACCCTTTAAGGTTAAAAAAACGAAAATATGCGTCAGCTTTTACAACGAATTACTGTATGACATTGACGTCTACGAGGTTTATGACCGTTCATTAACGCTCTTGAGCTGAATAATTGATATCGTCATACTAAATAAAGGGGCATTTGAAAAAATTTTACCCTATGTTATTATTCTCTTACCATAAGCTAAACAACACGGTAGAAGAGAAACGAGGAAGCTCCAAGTAATTTTCGTGGAGTTAGACACTTTACAGGCATCCCTTTAAGTGATCTATTCTATTTGCACTTCATTTAGAGGTTCCAAAAGTGATATCTGACACTTCATATAAATGTACCAATATCATTGTAATAATGTGTGATACATTAATTTAAAAGAATGATGCTTAGGCCAAAAAAAAATAAATTGTTTGATTGGCGTAACGGGCAACCAAAAATTAGGGTAGGTCGGTCGGGATTTTTTTTTTTTTTTTTTTTTTTTTTTTTGTCAGCACAAATACACAAAAACACACACATAACACATCGAAATTCCAAATTCTATTGCAATTTTTTATTTATTTTAAAAATTATTTATTATTATTTTTAAAAAAATAAAATTCAGAAAAAACCTCTAGGGTCGGCGTGCATTAGCGCCGGTATTTTTAGGGTCGGGCGGGTTACGTCAATCCAACAATTTATTTTTCATGGCCTTACCTATTGAAAAAGAGATAATTTATGTCAGATTGTATCACTAATGCCCATTGATTTTTACTATCAAAAAGCTATCCGGAACGCTTTTTTATTCAATCATATTATCATAGTTACGGAGACGTTAAAGACAAAACAAAATCTAAGCCAAACAACTAGCAGGGATGTAAGTGGAGCTAAAAAAAAAATCCAGAAACTGGGGGTCCAGGGGGCGGTAGCCCCCTGGCGGGGTTGCAGGGGCAGCGCCCTTGTCCCATAGCAGCGCCCCTGCAGGAAAATTTTGCAAATTTGCCTTTGAACTTTGCAGTTTTTAGTAACATGATGGATAGGTTTTGATTGTAATTTGTAATTACGGACACGTTTGTCGATAAAAAAAAACAACAAAAAAAAACAAAAAAACAACAACAGAATTTTATAAAAAATCTGGATTTCTGTCAAAATCCGGAAAACTTACATCCCTGAACTAGGCCCAAGAGAAGTGTGAAAGCTTCAAGTTATTTTGTGTTGAATCTGACAAAGTTAATTGATCATTTCCAATAACATAACACATTTAAATCAAAGTGACATTTGTGAAGACAGGCAGCGAAAATGAAACCATGACAGCAACCCTTTAATGACCGATTCCAAATCATTTATTGTATTCATCAATATTTTGCAAAGTGCATCGTTGGTTCATGAGCAATTTTCTAATAATATTGAAATCATAAACTTTCAAGATGCGGAAACAGGAAGTGAACCGGACAGACAGCCAGGAAGGATTTTAAAGTGATCCATTAAAGGCCTAATTTTCACAATTCAGCTCTCTATATGTAATTTTTCCCGAAGAAAAAGAATTTGGCAGTCATTTTTCATGAAATCAATCAATTTTGGCGTAATTAGTAAATATCTAATTGTCCTGGGAACGCCCCTTTTAAATCGCCAAAATGTGACGTCATCTAAAGAACGGACTAATGAACTAAATTCTGTAGATGACGCGTCATGACGTAAGCCAATGAATTGTCAATCACATGTCGATCACGCTGTCGATCACGCTGCCGATTACGGACCCTAAATGTGGGTGGGGCGTAAACTGGCTGCTAAGTGAGATTTGGCATCAGAAAACTAGTCTTAAATCACTACCGTAAACCGGGATGACTTTGGCACCCGGGATGACTTTGGCACCCGGGGTGACTTTTGCCACTTTTTTAGAAGGATGTATTTTCATCAGGTCTCACTCTTCAGAACTAATTTTTTATTCTAAACATTATCCTATAGGACTATTAGAAACAATAATAAATTTGTTCTGAAAAGTGATGCTTGATGAAAATACATTCATCTCAAAAAGTGGCCAAAGTCACCCCGGGTGCCAAAGTCACCCCGGTTTACGGTACTGTGTTTATTTTCATGGATTTTTTTTTCGGCAGACCTATATTTCAAGTCATCAACTATGGAATAAGTGTCAAAGTACATTGTATTCTTTAGGTCCTTTAACTTTGTCAAGTTCAACCAAAGTCACTTGGAGAAATTCACTTGTATCTTGTTGTTTGGCTTATTGAAGAAGCATGAAACTGATCTAGATCAAGTCTCCTTAATTACCGGTATGCATATATTTAGGATTGAATTGAAAAGCGTGACAGAACGCTTTTCAATTGTAGTATCAAAAAAGTAACCAAATTCTGTTATTTCCATCTTTCCAAGTTTCTAAATTTCAAAACTTCATGAGAATGAACAGAGACAAAGTCTGACATCAATTTTCATGTTTTACTGCATAATAAACATTGTTCTTTTTCTATGAAAAAAGGCCCATATCATTCAGATGAACCCTACAATGATGTTGGTATACGATTGGAGTCTCACAACTTTTGGAAAAATCTTATGACGGTAATGGAGCACTTTAAACCAGCACATGTGCGTGCCATGAATGTATTACAAATAAAAGTAAAACAAATCCATATTTTATTTTCAAAATTCTTTACATGATACAAAAATATTAACCCATTAACTGATTGTGGACTGGTCCCCCCAAAATAATGTATTTAGCACTTGACAGATCACGTATTCAAATGTCTCCAATGGATTAATTTTACAAGCTGTGCACGGTTACAAAAAATGAAAGAGGAAATAACAAATTCTTTGACAGTTGGATAATACAAAATTTAATACCATATATGTCATAAAAATACTGACTTCTTGTGACCAGCGCTGCTTGTGACAATGCATCTAAATAACAATTTGTAAACAAAAAATAATAATAATAATTTTGGACTCTTCTAAGTTATAAAAATGAAGAAAAAAACGTACCGTATTTGCCGGTGTATTACCCGCTCCGGTGTATTAACCGCATCCCTAACTTTGGAGTTCTCCATGAAAAAAAAAAAATTGATAGTATAATTCTTGATATTTAGATGGACAAAATGTGCCAAGGATAAGTAAAAACATCCTTCTTTTTCAGAGAGTTCTGGTCTATGAAATATACTTCAATTTACTGAAGTCTCTGAAGCACATAAAGGAAATTATGAGCCCCTTCCCTGATCAATCCGTAAGATTTGTTGAAAATACAACACGGAACACTATACATGGGACTGTAATAAATTCTATAAGAAAAGCGAAGACAAAACAACAAAAATGAATCAGAACGGAGATAAAAAACTGTACCTTGATATGTTATTCGTTCTTACAAGTTCAGATTTGGTTAAATCTACCCTTTAAAATAGTAAATTCTAAGCTTTTTTTTGGAGATGAAAATTGCGATCGTAACTTGACTGAAATTAGCGATCAATCACGATAGGATTGGGATTGGATGATCGCTGACTTCAGTCAAGGCACATATTTTCTCTCTAGATTGCAAGTTATGATCGCAATTTCTTATCCCCCAAAATAGCTTAGAATTTAGTGTTTTCAAAGGTAGATTCAACAAAACTTGAAGGTATCAAGGTACAGTTTTTTCATCTCAGATTTGATTCATGTTTTGTTTTGTCTTTGTTTGTCTTCTAGCGTTCAATACAGTCCCATGCATAGTGTTTCATGCTGTGTTGTCCTAGTGGGGATTTTCGTGCAATTTTTCCCTATCTCCGTGTACAAACCGCACCCCCCTTTTCGTCGGTAATTCCATCTGGAAAACCATGCGGTTAATACACCGACAAATACGGTAAAAAGAACATATAATTTGCTGAAAATATACTTGAAACGCAGCTAATAGGGGGTAATTTTCACTTCAAGATGATCATGTATTAACCTTTGAATATGAAGTGACACCACAGAGCATATATGTTACCTGTTCGGTCTTCACTCGTTGGATTGTGGAGGGCATTCTTGATGAGCTCCTCATCCAGCTTGTCCAGAATATACCTGCTCCGGAAGATTGGAAGAAGACGATTGACATCCAGGACCCGGACCAGCTTGTGGCGGTTGGAGTCTATCAGTTCCCGTACCTCCTCTGGGCTTAGCTTGGCCTGGTCCATTTGGGCTTCCTCTGGAGTTTCTATAGATAAACATACAGAGACATGTAAAAGTATTATCTACAACATGTGAAAGACTGACCCAAGCGGTTCCTGCAGGTCCTGTTTAAGATAACAATACAGATACACAAAGTAATTTTATACAACGTGTGACCATACAGAAACACACACTATTATAAGAAGAAAAAAATGTGTGAACGATAACTTATTAACCTCTAAGGCACTGGGCATTTTTTGGCAGTTGAACTCTATGGCCCGAATTCTCATCTGTGGCTCAATTTGTGCATGGCCTAAAAAGATAAAGACTACCGGTAACACTTTGCAGCAGCATACTTATTGTCTCGTTACTATGGTCCCTGGAGATATTCTAATGGTTTCCTTTCATTATCCCGTCAATCCCTCGAGTTCTGATTATAGACATCAGGACAATGGGCCCAAATGCGGTCATAGTACAGTCCGTCGACATCAGCCAATTTGCGTCCTGGATCGTCCTGGACATTGTATTGCTGGTGACCTGTTATAATATGACTTCATCCCAAAGGAATCTCAAAAGAAAACCACTACAATATCTCCGGGGACCAAAGCGACAAGACAATAAGTCTGCTTGTGCAAAGTGTTACTAGTAGTCTAAGTTGTCTTTTTAGGCAGGCACAATTTGAGCCACAAGTTGAGAATTTGGGCCAATCAGTTCTTCTAGGTCCTCTGGACCCTAGCTTGGTCTGGTCCATTTGAGGCCCATTCATGCCACCAATCAGAACTTATTTTGAACTAAATTTGGTGATTCCGGATAATGTGTTCCCTGGGGGGGGGGGGGGGGGGGTTGCATAAAGAGTTGCGATTAATCGCAAAGTTGCGATTGATTGCAAGTCAGAAAACATGCACACTTGAGCCAATCAGAATTGCGTTCTTATTGCATCACACCAATCTTACTCAAACAATTCCAGTATTGTATATACCTTTACATCATCTACAAAATCCTTCTTCTTACTTTTAGGGTCTTATCAAGGACTTGCTTAAAGAGCCGTTTTTTTTTCGTTGTAAAAATTTGTTTTTTAAAGGCATATAATTTGATAAAGTCAGTTATATTTGTTAGTATCAAGGAGCCTTGAAATAATATTTTATTTTTTTTTGCTTTTGAATATGTTTTCTTCCAAGGGTACAAATGGCTTCCCATAATTGTTAGGTCCAACTTAGTTATAAACCAAACACAAAAATTAACTGCCCCCTAAACAAACGCTCATAATTTCATAACCAAATTGTTTCAAGATGTCATCTCACCACAATATTTCAACAATTGCTATGTACATTTTGTGTGAAATTCAGAGATATTCATCTCTTCATGGCTGAATGAGCCCAGATTTGTAAAAAATGACCCAATTTCAAAAGTCACAAGAACTTGCGCATGCCTGTGACTTAATGCATTGATTATGGTTTGTGAAACAATGCTGTTTGATATTCCATCCATTTTGATTATGTAATGGCACATGTGGTTAAAAGCATTGAATTGAAATTGTGAAACAGTGCAATTTGAAATTTCTCAATACTCCATAAATTGCAATGTTATTATTAAATTACTTTTGTGAATGTTTAAAAAATGTAAATTTTCTCTTTAATGAGTGATGTAACCATGGATTAATGTTTTCCTCTTATTTTTACAGATTGTTTTCCTAACTACCATAAAAATGTTTTGGCGAGACCACATCCTGAAACGATTCTTGGTTATGAAATTATTAGCAGTTTATGGGGGTATATGTTACTTTTTGTGTTCGGTTTAGTTCAACTTAGAATCTTTGTGAAAAAAACCCAGGTGGTCTTTTCCAATGATAGTCGATCACTACACTACAGTTTGAATATTAGGATCATCCACTCAGTCTGCCTGGGAATATACACATTGACGAATCAATTCAAAATACTATGCTGAAAGATCTTTCACTTATACTGAATACTTCCTTCCTGTGGATATGTACATGTCATGAAAGTGCTAAATATGGCATTTTGCCCTATATAAATACCAATTCTTTTCACCATTGTTAGTTTGTTGTATGGGTTGTTTGTTGTCAGGCTGGTATCAGTTTTGCTGGCCTCTTAATTTTGAGCTTGCTCTAAAGAATATATACGGTCTATCAATTATTATAATAAGGAAAAAGCTTTAAAAAGATAAAAGTATATAATTATGTTTATATATATGTGACCGGCTATAGCAAAACCCAGCACTTGTCGGTAAAAATCAAAATGTAGATTTTCACACCATTAGAAAGGCCTCATCACAAGCTTTCATTTGATGCTTCGTTCTAACTAATTGGTCAATAATTGGCGAAGATATGATTGTTTCAATTAAACAATCATAGGTCTTTTACACACATTGTGTGAACTTAAAATGCCCATTTCTTCAAAACATGAACTACCGACAAGTGCCGGGTTTTGCTATAGCAGGTCACATATGCAAATGGCATGGTGCTAGTAATATTTTTTTTTTCGGGCTACCAGAAAAGGAGAAGTAATTATTTCACTGGCCCGACCGGGCCACTGACAAAAAAGGTAAGTGTGGAGCCCTGAATATAGGATACCAACATTTACAATAATGGTGAACATGATTACTTATGAAAATGAAAATAAAGAATTACAAGATGAACCCATTCTGGACTGATTGGATTTTCTACATAACATTACCATGTTTTCTCCATAGACCCTAGACAGAGCATTTTCTGGACCAGTCAGGAATGGGTTAAAACAAATAAAATTAACATTGTTTACATGCAGATGGTATCAAATGTCACGATGAATAATTATTTGAAATTTAATATAGCAATGATACCCCAACTGATAATGAAAATGATGTTAGTAGAAGTGCAGATTTGAAGGAAACATGTGATTTATTAAAAATAATGTTAAAGCCAAATATTTGTTTTCCGAAAATAACTTTATTGGCCAAACTAATAAATTAGTATTGTTGAAATAATGTAGTATAACAAAGGGCTTGTGTGGAAAAATCTGAACTTAAGTACCGTTAAAAGAAGAAGTATCAGTTGAAATGTTTATTCATGTCGCTGACATTGGGCCTAAATTCACCACCAGTTTGGCCCGTTACGCCGGCGTAGCTATACGCTCATCAATGCGTCCCGAGCTCACGTGGTTGAAGATTTACCATGGGCATTTCACGCAGCTGCACACATGCGGTCTAATTCTATCAGCGGCTAATAGTTGTAATTTCGAACACTTTATTGCTCAAATATTCAGTATCAATGCAGTTTGTGTCCAAATCTTTACATTAAAGCCAAATACCAGTTTTGGGAAAGATACCGGAAACCATCTATATTGGTCAAACTAATTGATCAATATTGTTGAATAAGTATTTAAAAAGGGCTTGTGTGGTAAAATCAGAACCTAAGCATCGTTAAATGCAGAAATATCGGGAAAAATCCGATGGCCGCCCGGGAAATTTATAAATCCACCGCACGTTCGCACCTGTCCAAGCCGCTAGCGCTGGGCTGGAGATATCGACAAGCCCGCATACCGGAACACGTGGAGACCACGTGAGGTATTTTGCACGTAGCGTTGGCGGTACGATTTACAGTAAATCAGTTTTATAATTTTGCAAATATATCAATTAGTAGGCGGTATCCTGGCCAAATTTGTATAATGCCATATTAGTAAAATTATATTCTTTCACATGGTTGGTAATAAAAGCGTACGCCTCATTTTTGTTTGTGTGTGGGGCGTTTCCCATTACTGTCATTTACCTTTAACAGATAAGTTATAATACATATTTCACATGGTTGGTGACAAAAGCATTGTGAGGCTCTTCAGTAACTGATTAAAATTTCACTTGGGGTACAGAGGCAAGTACATATAATAGACCAACATAAGGAAGGTAGTATATAAAGGAGATATATACAGGGGGGGGGGGGAATAGATTAAGGAGGTATAAACAAGAAAAGTAGACAGAAACCACTATACTTGCATGCATGCATTAAACTTACCAATTAAAGTAATCCAGCTGAAAAAATGTAATCCAAAGTGTTATTCAAATTGATGATTATATTTGCTTTAAAATCCATTCACTTGATTGAAATATATATACCTTCAAGTATGTCATCATTATCCAAACACTGTAAAGAGCACAGTGATTTCACTTTACAAAACCTAATTAAATCAGCACTGGTATACATGTGTGAGAAGACACAACCGATTTCAGATTCCTGGTTTCTCATCAAATAAGCGTGATAAAATGTTCCTTGCTCCAAAGTACAATCCAAATACTTGTTTAGCGCGGACAGATTTCACTTAACGTACATATATCAAATTGAAGCTGTGTCAGCTTGATCACATGGTTTCACATTCCTCGATGGTACTTGATTGAAAAGTTCCTCGGAATCATAACCAAAACAACTGTGAGTGAGGTGATCATATTTCACTTTTGTCATTTCTAAGTGGAGCACTTCCATATGATAACAGGATGCACTGAAAAAAGAACTACATGTATATAGCTAATGCGACACCGAACGGAACAACTAATTGCAGATAAGAAGATGCCAGACGAATTGCTTGGGGAAAAATGTTCCTGACAGGTATGGTATCAAATTCAAGAGATCATACAAACATGCACATACATGTATTCACAAAGTATAATGAGCAAGTATGAACATGGAGACGTGCGGTAGAGATGAGAATACCAAATGTACAAAATCAAAATGATAGAATAAGCTAGTACAATAAGCTGTACGTATATACATCGTACACCTAGAGTAAGAACTAAAAGCAGAAACAACTAATTTGGTCCTTCCTCCAGACCACACGGTACCATGCACGGTCCACCCTGAGAACGGAGTTACAGCAGACTGAAGGCTAATACACTTCCCCAGGAAGCGCCACCAATTTTCTCCCAATTTGCGAAGAGCCTCCTCCTAAAGACCAGCCTATCCTGTATCAGGTTTACGTCACAACGACCCCTTTCGCACCCGGATTCCACATTTAAACCATTTTAGAAGTCAGGCTCAAGTTTACAGTGAACAGGCCTCATAACCTGATCTTTTTGAGCAAATGTGCAGTCCATGAGTTACCTACTGATGGAGCAGGTGCCTTTGAATGATTGAAACAGATTAATGACACCCTACAAGTGCTGTGGATCATCATCATCATCAGAATTTATTTTGAGAGAATTG
Source organism: Echinarachnius parma (assembly GCA_037951105.1). Lineage (NCBI taxonomy): Eukaryota > Metazoa > Echinodermata > Echinoidea > Clypeasteroida > Echinarachniidae > Echinarachnius > Echinarachnius parma. Next base: position 80,618 of record JBAMJV010006585.1, read on the forward strand.
ACACCGAACCAAGGCTCAGTTGGCAAAAAAAAAACCCATCTTAACTCTTCTCTGAGAAGTCAAGTTCTATTTTCATTTTCAAATAGTAAAAAAACCTTTATCCATAAAGAATTGATACTGAATCATAGCTCAGATATGTTACAACTTGTAACAATCTGAGAAACATATTCTCTGTTCTTTTCAAATTGCCTAGAGCTACTTATATAAGTATGTGAAAGGTATAGAGAAATCTATCAAAGATCCACATGTCACCTTCCATTGAATTGCGTCACAATTACCCCTTCAATCTGGGTCTTTCAGCTAAATTTAGCCCATTGTAGAAGCAATTTTTCATGGAAACCAAGATTAAAATTTCTTTTCAGATTAGTTGCCCACGCATTTAAACCATGTCCCGGTTCACAGATTTCAGACTTCTTACTTCCCCTTCCGATCCTTTTTTATGCACCCTTTCTCAATGACCCCATAGACCAGACTATAGATAGAGTGCATACGTTGTAGACCTTTGGACTGGTCCAAGCCTTTTTCAAACCAAAAGCTGGACTATTTCCGCACTATATATTTAAAACGGTCTAGCTCTGGATGTGATAAGGGTATGTATTGTGTTTTGCAGCCCACTGCCATAATCGATGAGCGCTAATCAGATTTAATAGCAAGTGTGATACTACACAGGGCTCGACACTAGCACTTGCCTGCTTGCCCGGGGCAAGTAAAAATTGGTGGCGGGCAGGTAAAATAGCATAATTTGTCTAGTTTACTTGCCCGATCGGGCAACTAAATAATTAAATAAAACTACGAGAGAACAATGTAATTTCATAAGTGTAAATCTCATCTAGAAGTAATTGGGTAAGTAAATTTGATATTGGGGCAAGTACAAATTTTAAAATTTATGATTTTACTTGCCCGAATGGGCCAGTACAGGAAAAAGATGGAGTGTGGAGGCTTGTACTACAGTGCTGCAGTCTACAATGTACAAGTGCCATTCCATCATTAGCTAGCTAGACCTCAGACAGATTATTTGGGGGACTAGTCCGGAATGGGTTAATTTCATCCCAACTGATCACTCCTGTACTGTAGGGTCAATTATACGGGTGCCGTTCGTTATTCCGAAGGTTCGTTATTCCGAAGGTTCGTTATTCCGAAGGTTCGTTATTCCGAAGGTTCGTTATTCCGAACACGCAAATTTCCTATACCTGTGTGTTCGTTAATCCGAAAATGAAATAGGGTTCGTTAATCCGAACATTTGTTGCATTATTCCGAAGGTTCGTTATTCCGAAGGTTCGTTATTCCGAAGGTTCGCTAGTCCTAAAATGAAATCGGGTTCGTTATTCCGAAGGTTCGTTATTCCGAAGGTCCGTTATTCCGAGGGTTCGTTATTCCGAAGGTTCGCTATTCCTAAAATGAAATCGGGTTCGTTAATCCGAAAATGAATTTGGGTTTGTTATAATGCTATAATTTCATATAAAGAGATAAAATAAACTTAAATGTTTGATTGGTCTGGCCAAGGGAGGGAAAGGGGGAGGGGTATGCTTAATGCAGGCTGTAAATTAAATAAACAAAACACAAACTATAGTATTATAACAAGCCCGATTTAATTTTCGGAATAACGAACCCGATTTTATTTTCGGATCAACGAACCTTCGGAATAACGAACCTTCGGAATAACGAACCTTCGGAATAACGAACCTTCGGAATAACGAACCCGATTTTATTTTCGGATCAACGAACCTTCGGAATAACGAACCTTCGGAATAACGAACCTTCGGAATAACGAACCTTCGGAATAACGAACCCGATTTTATTTTCGGATCAACGAACCTTCGGAATAACGAACCTTCGGAATAACGAACCTTCGGAATAACGAACCTTCGGAATAACGAACCTTCGGAATAACAAACCTTCGGAATAACTGAACCTTCGGAATAACGGACTGTAACCAATTATACACATTATCCATCCTTGTTTGTGTTAAAACTACAGTCAAACCTCTTAGTGGCTACCTGTCTATAGTAGTCAAACCTGTCTTAGTGGCCACCTGTCTATAGTAGTCAAACCTGTCTTAGTGGCCACCTGTCTATAGTAGTCAAACCTGTCTTAGTGGCCACCTGTCTATAGTAGTCAAACCTGTCTTAGTGGCCACCTGTCTATAGTAGTCAAACCTGTCTTAGTGGCCACCTGTCTATAGCAGCCAAACTGCCTATAGTGGCCACCAAGAATGATTCCCTAAAGAGAAAAACAGTGTTATACTGTAATGCAACCTGTCTATGGGCCATTCTTTGAAAAGTGAAACTTTTTCGGAAAAATTTAAGTTTTATTTTTCTGTAGTTTTGTTCCATTTTTGGAATGATCCATGTGTAAAGTTTCATGAAATACATGATTTGAAGTTTAAAATGAAACTTTTTTACTCATTTGCATAAATTTACATATTTCAATATTTTTCTAATAATCATAATTCAGAAAATAATCAAGATATCAAAAGGATAATTAGCAAGCTCATTCTTCTCACTTTCCTGTACAGGTTGATACCAACTTTGTAAAAATTCAACCTTTCATTCTTTTCTAAACCCGATATTATAAAATTCCCATTTTTCCATTCATATTGTACATGTCACACACGTGACCACCCCAAAATGTCACACACGTGACCAGACGTTGCCACATAATTAAGTACTATAAAAAACAACGGTTTGATATAATTCTCATTCATTGCTATTGTTGTACTTACAAATGTATAGTACTTCTCTGGTAATAAGATGAACATTATAGCTATTCATATTTTAAAGAATTTTCCAAATGAAATTTAGTTATGAAAAAAGCGCTCCGTGCGAAGTCACACATGTGACCCATGCCATTTGACCTCTGACATTGAGTTACGTAATCCTTATAAAATCTTTTGTGTTAAGTTTGAAAGACTACAACATATTCAAGTCACATATGAAGTAAAAATCATTATAGTCTCATACTTACTGAAATATACGCATCCCATTTCAAAATTTGTCATGTTTTGGGTCACACACGTGACCAAGAATGGCCCCTATACAGGTCGTCTGCCTACATTGGCTACTTTTTTTTCTGTCTCCTTCATGGGGTGGTCACTATAGACAGGTTTTAATTGATCAGCATTCTTCCCCTATTTATCAATTCACTTTCCTTTATACTATACGTGCATACGTGCACACATGCAAACATACATGAAGTTTGATGTCCTGATTTAATCAGCAGTCAATCTCCGTCTATGAGTCTCAAAGAAAACTGCATTATCATCTTATATTAATGGCCTGATTGGGAATAAGTTGGGGGGGGGGGCATAGATAATATTTAAGTTAGATACTATGAGCGCAAATAATGTTGAAAATAATCTCAGAATGGACAGAAATAGACATTATTATAAGGTCTACGATTACAAAATTGCTTATACAGTATATCCTGAAAGGAAAATAAAACTTGGATCTTGAAAATAAGAGATGTTCCCCATTGCATAACTTTTGAGATATAGTGCCGGATCAACATTTCTAAGCGCTTCGCACACTAATAAAGGGCAATGAAACTATTGCTTTTGGTTATTATTATCGTTAAGAGGGTGAACAGACATTTGATTTGATACATAACTTGGCAATTTTGGCCTCCTGGATCCCATGAAATCCTTACGTGAACATACCCACATTTTACTAATTCTTACGGCGGCAAAAGATGATGGGAGCGGCCATGTTCTTGTAATTACCCGACATGCTTTGCAAACTCTGACGTACATGTATGTGCTTAGGGCCGAACAAAAAGCTTTTCACTGATTTCAAAGCATCTACAAGTATTCAGACAATGGTTTGAATTGGTGCTATTGAAATGCATTCATTGACCGTAGTCCGCAAAAACCTAATAATGGCGGCCTCCAGTGTTCGCGTGAATAGTGTTATACCCGATAGAGTTTTCACATTTCTTCCAAAGCAGAAATCTGAGTCGGAGTAATGTTACTAAACAGGCATATTCCGATGTATAAAGTAGGATAAACTCTATTCTTGAGTTGCATTGCCCTTTAATGGAGGGGGGGGGGGGGAGGGGCAAAGCAATATATATAATTTTTCTTATTACAGATTTTACCCTTTCATATGATTTGTATTGGTTTTGTCAAATCTTGGGGGGGGGGGGGGGGGTGGGACAGAGAGGGGGGGGGGGGCATGTGCCAGATCAGTGAAAAAATACAGGGGGGCACAGGGCGAATTTTTTTTCTGGAAACATATTTTCCTGAACTTGTTGACTACTAATGGACTACTAAAGATGTTACCTTTCATTTATAATAATATTATTTTAGGGTGGTGGTACCCTGTAATGATTTCCCTGTCCCAGTCCCAGATAAACATGGGTTAGAGTCTACAAGTTTGGGGAGAATGTGTTTACCAACATTTTTTACCAAAATCATACTAATCACAATTGTTAATCCCAGTAAAGTCAAATATTTACTCAAGCTGTGGAAATACCGCAATGAATTAATTTCCTTTTTATGGAGGCTTAACCTAATTTATTTTGAAAGGTTCTGCTTATAAGCACTTTTGTAAATATAATGCGCCCACCTAGTTTTCTATTACTGTCAAATACCCTTTTCATAGTGGTTCTATCGGTTTCACACCGATGAAAATACCGATAGAATTTGCTTAATGTAAACAAATGTGAAACCGACGCTTGCCCGCGTGCGCCATTCATACCGCCGGAGAAATTCACTCGCTGGTGCAAGCCTCAGCTGGAAGTGAAGAATTATTGCGTAAGCGCTTGCTACATTGTAGCTTGGCGCCTCGGTGGCCGGAATTTTAAAAATGACCTTTGACCAATTTTATCGGTGTTTTAGTCCCGAACCTATTCAAACACAGCGTTTCATCCGAGTCACACCAATAGAAAGAGAATTTCTCCTTCTCTGGAGCAGGAGAATTCTATTGTCTGGACGCATCCGATGAAAATCAGCGCACTATGAAAGGGGTCAAATAATGAGTAAAGTTCAACTCTTCTTTCAATATAACATAGGTGTTTCCCCCAAAGAGAAGAGAACAAGGTCGCTATCCAATGGATGTAAAGTGTGCGGTTTTATGCACTAATTACAAATATTTACACATAGTGAAACTGTATGATATATTTCATGTGTCTAGGTAATAAAAACAACAATGAAACATCAAGGCTCAAGTGATGATTCACTAGACGCATTGTCATACATGCATATAATTTTTGTTAATGACGATATTAATGTAGACTTAAGGTATAACATGAAATGAAAATGTAATGAAATGATCTCCGGAAAATATAACGAGAGTTTATATCTTTCAAATCATCAGGAATTCCTTTCCAATTTATGCTACCTGTATATGATATGGATATATGAAATATATATATACGATGTTGAAATGTTGCTACAAAATTTAACCCTTTTTCATGGTAGCCCAGTCGTAGAAGGAAAGTGAATTGTTGAAAGTGTTGCCGGGCTGAAACCAGAATTGGGTGAACTAAAAAAAACAAAGAGGAAAAGCATTTCTAAGAATAACTGCTCATTAGAGTTGCCACAAAGAATCAAAAATCAAATCAATAACATTTTGGTTGCCCGGGTCAAGTGCCAATTTTGATTTTTGAGAGCCCTCCATACATTAATTAACCCATCCAGAACGGGTCCCCCAAAATATTTGGGCAAAACTTTAGAATGGAGAATATATGAAGTGCGTGATATCATATATCACAATATACTAGAGCTGAGTCAAATCGAATATTTTGAATTTCGAATATGAGTCGTGTAAAAACGGTCGGATATCGAATATTCGAAATTTGAAGAAAAAAATAAATAAAAAATAAATAAAATAAATATTTTTCCGGATATTCGTATCCGAAAATTTGTATTCGGTATCCGACCTTCACGGTCGGATATCGAATAGCCATTCGATTTGACTCAGCTCTACAATATACGTAGGCCCATCTTCAATGCTATACATGAAAGTCATCTAGGTAGCAAGTTCAAATATTATTGTAATCATTCAGGGGAAAAAACATAAAACAAATGTATCGCTCAAGGACACACTCTCCACTAGTTAGCAAATATTCACAGATTTGTATCTACATGTATATCCCCGTGTTCACACACAAAATTTTCAGCCCTTAATCATGACTAAAGAATCAGCAGCTGACTATAGAATCAGCTTCTCATTAAAAATTCCTGTGCCTGAACGCTTACTAACGAAACGACGTATCGCTAGTGATGACTAGCGATACGCTGGTTTTATCGTCGTTTCGTACGAGAGCTGACTATAGAATCACGCTTATTCCGTGTGTGAACAACCGTAACTCGCTAATCATGACTAAGTGGGCGTGGCTTAATGCGAACGTTCGCTCGCACAGCTGCAGCGAGACAGCGCAGACAGAAAAAAATGACAACACACTGCGCAGTAGCAAACTGCGCACTTATACGATGTTCGGGTGGTTCGGCACCACCTGGAAAACAGATGTTGTTCGATATATGCTCTGTGTGTGTGAACATATACCAGGTTTGATTTAATCATCACTAGCGAAACGTCGTATCGCTATTGATGATTCTATAGAGATGATTAAGGGATGAAAACTTTTGTGTGTGAACACGGGGTATCACACCCACTGTAAAAGAGCCAAATAATTATAAAACACCAAAACCACAAGTAATAGATGAGGAATAAGAGTAAAGGGCAATTCCAAGGTAACAGCGTGACGGTAGGAGGGTGTTTCTCACAATGAAAGTCTAAATAACTCACAAAATAAAAATGTCCAGAACCAAATTTTGATATGCATCTGTTACCACTATCCTACCAATTATTTACAATAGGAAAGAAAATCAAAATTCCCACTAAATTATGAATTATGAATATCAATATCTGCGGTAACAGCGTGACGGCAAAAAGACATGGGTTTCTTACATGGTAAGAAACTAAGCAAACTCTGTGAACTACAGGAACATTTTGCAATTTTGTCACATTGATTCTTTGTACTAGACATTAAGCTAGAACATCCAAATAAAAATGTAGAAAAAATCCAATGATCATAGTAAATATGATATCATAAACATATCTGTGCACGGTAACAGCGTGACGGTATTAACAGCGTGACCTCTGAATTGTACATGTTATATATATGGGAGATATTGATGAGATGAATAAGATTATATAATTTTTATGTAGTCATCCAGAATCTATACAGAACTAGATGAATGGGTAATATAACCCAGATGCTCTGAAATGATGGTTCGCATGACACAAATTTGCAGCCTAGCGCCCTCTATTGATCAAAAATGTTTTTGGACAAAACTGAAATTCTTATCTTTTTCACAATTTAGTTTGAGGAACCATCAAATATCAAACCTAAAATACAAACTTAATTGCAACAATGAAATATTAGACCTTTGACATCTGACCTTTGACCTTATTTCTCAAATTAGCATACAAATGTTAAATTTTATGTCGGCACAGTGCATATCTACAAGTGATTTGTTTCATGTAACATGATTTCAATGTCAGTAAGTTTTTGTGTTTGAATTGGTAATTATCCGAGTGACCTTTGACCTGTGCTCCAAACATTTTCATAGAATTTTCTTTTATCTACAGTACTCTTTCTAACATTAATTCTGGCATTTTTTTGTGAGATTAAAAATAAAATACAATAATTTGACCTGTTGACCTTTGACCCCATGACCAAATTCTATAATCAGGTCATCTACTTCACTGAACGCATACCAGTATTAATTATCATGTCATCCTTCAAGGATTCTTGAAATATCTTGAGAATAATATATTTTTTGCATATTAATTAGCTGTGACCTTTGACCTTTGACCTCATGGCCCCAAAATGTATCAGATAATCCATACCTCTGAATACATGTCTTGTCCAAAGTTTGAACAGAATCCATCCAACGATTCTTGAGATATTGCACAAAAAAGTAGGTTGCGTCACGCTGTTACCCAAAAAGTAACAGCGTGACCAAATTGATATTGCTTAGATTAATTAGTGGTAAAAGATAATGCTGCTATTTAGCATCCATAATATAGCCCTATGGGTGAATGAAGAAGAAACAAAAAATAATTTCATTCCCATTCATATTTTTCCAGAAATATTAAAAATACCTGTTTTTAGGGTAACAGCGTGACATATAGATGACTATATTAATGAAACAGTCACTGAAGCAGAACAAAGAGCGAAAATGCCGAAATAGATATTTATCTGATAAATTGAAGTAATGTTCTTACCAACACTGAAAGAAAATGTTATGAAAACCTATTTTTGCAGCTCTTTTAAGCTTAATATTTACAAGTATATTTTGTGAAAATAATTGAAAATTAATTTATGCTAATTAATTCCTATGAAATAATAGTTTACGCAAACAAATTTTTTGAACAAAATGCATTTCTGAATAGTTTAATCTTTAAGCTTTAATTTGATACCAAATATGTTATGATTCGACGAATTAGAAAAATGGGTGCTTATGTCAATGTTTGCTTGGAATTGCCCTAAAGTCAAAACTACAATGTACAATATACAGTGTATGACAGAAAGCAACATTTGAATAATACAAATTATGCCAAGATCGAATACATAAAGGTTAAAAATATGGACAAAGTTCAAAATTTCTTTCAATACAATAAGTAAACAAGCTAAATGCATTCACACTAGTTGCTTTAAAGGGATAGTACAGTTTTGGTCAAACTGAATTTTAGTAACCAAACCTGCACCATAACATTACTAACTAAAAGTTATAACTCCACCATGCTCCAAAGGTATACAAATTACAAACGACTAAGTAAAAAACCTGTTATCATTCAAAAGGAGCTGTTAAAACACAAGAGGGCGCTCTCTAAAAATGCATTGGTTTAAACCATTTTTTATAACAAATTGTGCATGTTTTGTTGAAATAATGATTAAATAGAGAGATCATCAACAACTACATGTGTATATTAAACGTCTTTTGTAAAATTGTTGAAATAGTGTAAGCATTTTAATTTTGTTTTTCTTAAATCATTGAATAAATCTGGGATCCCAGGTTCATTCTGATCGGATATTTTATTGATATTTCAGCTGTTTCTGAACTGATTTTAATCAAATAAAGTTTATTCTGTCATTAAAATTGTATGCTCTTTCAAATTTGACACTCAATTTTTCATTACCTCACAAATAAATTATTTCTTGAAGCGCCCTCTAAAACAAAACTGAGCTACCCCATTAATCTTCTTTTGTTTTAGATGCTGTGATTAGTGTTTTAAAACATGCTTCTTTATCAACTTTATCAAGTGAAAAGTTTAGCACCCGAGACAAATTTAAAGCTAAATAGCAGCTTAAAGGGACTTAGTAACATTGTCCAAATCCTCAAAATCCAATTGGAATTCTAGTGGTTCCCTCATACCTTGTTATATTTGTATAAACAATAAAAGCACGGGACAGGTTTCGGTTTTTCAAATTTCCCTTTCTTTAAAAAGATATTTACGATTGAAGTGTTCAGATGTTAAATAATCCACTGAATCGTCAAAACCGTGTACAAAGTGAGTGCAATGAGTTAGTGAATATCACTTTGTATTTTTGCTCATTACTAGGTCATAAAAACGTCCATTTAACTTGAAATGTTCACACAACACCCAGTGGACATATCAGATAACAACAATATACATCATATCAACCACTCATCACTTTTTGCACATGTCAACAACGTTACTAGATCCCTTTAATAAAAATAATGTAATGGAGAGCACGTACATGTAATTGACCCAATTAATTGATTAATAGAGTGGAACCTCGTGATATAACAAACCCTCTTATGATAAAGAAGTCTTGTGAGCCAAAGCTCTTTATATTTGTTTATTTAACCCTGATATAAGAATGTAATTGTCATGGTCCCACGGTCTTCACTATAAAGAGATTCAACATTTCCAGTACATAAATGTAGCTTTAAAATGGAATAAGAAAAGGTTGTGATAGCAAAATCTTAAAGGGATAGTTCAGTTTTGGTATAGAGGGCGCTTCAAGAAATAATTTTGTTATGAGGCAATGTAAAACTGAGTGTAAAATTTGAAAGAGCACACAATGTTAATGACAGAATCAACTTTATTTGGTCACAATCGGTTCAGAAAGAGCTGAAATATCAAACAATTGGAATGATGTGGGTCCCACATTTATTCAACAATTTAAGGAAAAATCTGTATGATGCCTACACTTTTCAAAAACATACCAAAGATGTTTATAAATAGTTGTTAATGATCTCTCAATTGAATCATTATTTTAACAAAACATCACATTCACAATTGAATTTCAACAAAATAGTTGAAACCAATAATAGAGAGTGCCATCTTGTGTTTTAACTGCTGCTTTTTTTTAATGATAACAGCATTTTAACTTAGCCGTTTGTAAGTTTTTCTTCCTTTCGGGCATGTTCACATGGTGGACTTGCTAAACTATAGTTTGTAATGATATGTTGCAAGTTTACTAACATTACTAACATTCAGTTTGACCAAAACTGTACTATCTTTTTAACCTAAACATACCAAATATAAGCCCAAAATGAGTAATGACTGTACCACTGATTTTTTTTTTTTTTCTGGCCATAGTGTAAATAAAAAGAAGTATGCTGGAAAAAAAAAAGGTGAACTAAATACCTGCTTGATATGAAGATTCCTGATTTTCTGGCTGCATGGGATCTGACTTTCTACTTCCAGTGGCCATGTTTAGATGCAGCTTGACAAGGTTCTAGATGAGGGTGAGAAAGACAAATATTCCAGTTTAAACAAATTACAATTACTGGTTGCAAAGATATGTTTCGATTGCCAGAGGAGGGACATCTTTTCCTATTTTTTTTTTTGGGGGGGGGGATGCAGTGGATCTGACTTTCTATCTAAGGTGGTCATCTTTAGATGCAATTAAACAAAGTTCTTACAGGGACTTCGTAACATTGTCCAAATCCTCAAAATCCATTTCGAATTCTAGCAGTGCCCTCATACCTTGTTGTATTCGTATTGACAATAAAAGCATGTGACAGGCTTCGTTTTTTTTCAAATTTCCCTTTCGTTAAAAAGATATTTATGATTGAAGTGTTCAGATGTTAAACTATCCACTGGATCATCAAAACCGTGTACAAGGTCAGTACAATGAGTTAGTGAATATCACTTTGCATTTCTGCTCATTACTCGGCCATATAACATCCATTTAACTTGAAATTTTCACTTAATACCCAGTGGACATGTCAGATAACAACAATATACATTGTATCAACCATGTACCACTTTTTGCACATGTCAACAAAGTTACTAGATCCCTTTAACAAGGGTAAGACAGATAAGAAAACCCAGTTAAACTAACAAACAAAGTTGAAACAAATTATGTTTACTGGTATTCGAGTCCTTTAGGCAATCCTTGATCATATATAATACATTTATGTCATTGTTTTCTTTTTTTCCTGGAAATGAAGTAAATATATAAATAAATGAATAATTAACCAAAATAAAAATAAATGTACAAAAAATAAATAAATAAATAAATGAATAATCTAAACAAACCAAAAATAATAATAAATAAATAATAATTAATGACTAATGACCAAAAAATAAATAATAATAATAATTAAATAAATAGATGAATAATCTAAACAACCAAACAATAATAATAAATAAATAATAATTAATGAATAATGAACAAAAATAAATAAAAAATAAAATAAAATAAATTTAAAAATAAATAAATGATTGATTGCCAAATGCGTTGTGACTGCAAAGGAGGGACATTTGTTTCTAGTTCTCAAGTAAAGCTACAGTGTATCTGACTTGTTACCACCAGTGAGATATTGAGATGCAGCTCGACAACATTCTAGATGAGAAAGATCAAATATTCCAGTTAAAAAACTAAACACAGGAAAACAAACTACATAAGTCACCAAAAATGCATCGTTTACTAATATCTTTCTTTCATTTCATTTCCTGTCATTTTTAACAAAGAATAACATTTACAACATAATAAACAATTATGTAGGTGAAAGGTGATACAACAAATTTTCGAAGTTGTGTTGCAGAAGCCATATTGGCATGTAAAGTTTAAGTGAAGCTGTAAATGTACATGGTAGTTTCACGACACATGACCATGATCTAACATGCATATAAACAATTATGTAGGTGAAAGGTGATACAACAAATTTTCGAAGTTGTGTTGCAGAAGCCATATTGGCATGTAAAGTTTAAGTGAAGCTGTAAATGTACATGGTAGTTTCACGACACATGACCATGATCTAACATGCATATATAGTATACAAAAGGGGAATTTTCCATCGGACAAGTAATTTTTCTGATTTTTGAAGATTAACAAATGTGCCATAAAGGGTTATTATACCCAGCAACAACACAAGTCATAGATGGGTTCATAACATACTGTTGTTGACTTTGCCCTAAGGCAAATACGAATACCTTTATGAAAATCAATAGAAGCTTGTTCAAACAAGATTCTCTTTTGGGCGTATACCAACAAAAGTGACATACTGTAAAATACATTGTGCAGTATGATAGATAACCAGGTATTAAGCTGTGTTTGATTTCTGTTTGTGAAGGTGCCATAAATGTATAACTTTTTCTACAATGCCAAGGTCCAAACTAAAATAAAGGCAAATACAATATGTGAATTTACACCACAAAACAACCGTTATGTCGCTGTGGTAGTTTCTCTGTTATTAGCCGAAATAGTAACATTTTGTTTAAAATATGAGATTCAGGATTTTGATATTTCCTGAATTTGAGCGTCATAAATCATGTTTAAATATCATTTTTCATTGAAGAAAATGATCAGATTATAGCACTTGAATGGATCGATGATGCCGATCTTTTAAGCGGCCCGTTTGCTCCGTAACTTTAAAACTGCTGCAGCCATGTTCCAAATCTTGAGCACTCATTTTGATAGGGTTTGCTTAGTCCGAAAATACCAAATTATATACTATTTTAAAGGTAGGTAGAGGTAATAACCTCTACTTTAATGTCATGTGACAATCAGCACAATTTTCCCGACTTATTGGTCATTTTGTGGTGTATTAAGGATATATATTAGTGATGTAACCGATCATCGGATCGGCATGCCGATCACGATCCGATCATACATGATCGGACCGTTTTTGCCGATTTCCGATCATGCAGAAAAAATCGGAAGATCGGATAGGCAAAAAAAAAAAAAAAAAAATCCGTTTTTTTTTCTTTGGAAAATGATCCTCAAAAACATATTTTGGGAATATAAATGAATACCAAAGCAACATATATCCATATGAATAAGCCCCAAGGTAATCTTGTATGGGTATGCTTTCATTTAAAACTGATTACCTCTCATTTTACAAAATTACTCGCGCCGGTTCTGAGCTTAGTCCCATGTGTTTCTGAAAGGTTACGCCAAATTAATTACATGGGACTAAGCTCAGAATCGGCGAGAGTAATTTTGTAAAAGAAGAGGTAATCAGTTTGAAATGAAAGCATACCCGTACAAGATTACCTTGGGCTTATTAATATGGATATATGTTGCTTTGGTATTCATTTATATTCCCAAAATGTGTTTTTTGGGGATCATTTTCCAAAGAAAAAAAAAAAGAATTTTTTTTTTTTTAGCCGATCATCCGATCCCGATCATCGATCCGATTTCGAAGATCGATAAAATTTTGCCGATCCGATCAAACGATCCGATCATCAAGGTCAGTTACAGCACTAATATATATGATGAAAGACTATCTTTTGACATCCTCATTTCATACATGTAATGTACATGTATGCCAATCAATGGTATACATCAGTTTCAAATATCAGATATCACCCCATTTATTTTTAACCCTTTGCCTACATTAAATTGCATTTTCCATAACATCGTCCAAATCCTCAAAACTTACTTGGACTCTAGCGGTTTTCTCATACCTTGTTGTAACAATAAAGGCATGGGACAGGGTTTCTGTTTTTTTCGAATTTCCCTTTCGTTAAAAAGATATTAACGATTGAAGTGTTTCGATTTTTGACTATCCACTGGATAGTCATAACCATGTTCAAATTCAGTACAATGAATAGTGAATATCACTTTGCATTTTTGCTCATTACTCGAATACTCAGCCATATAACATCCATGAATTTTTCACACAATACCCAGTACATGTATCAGATAACAACAATATACATTGTATCAACCATTCATCACTGTTTGCACAGTCAACAAAGTTACTAGATCCATTAAATACAGGTTACACCAGGTTACTGCAATGAATACAAATAAAGTTATTGTCCGTTCACACAATAAAATTAACTTTAAAAGGGAACTGATGCAAAAATACTGCTTTAAAGGGAACTGATAACATTGTCAAAATCCTCAAAATATACTTGGAACTCTAGCAGTTCTCTCATACTCATTGTATTTGTATTACCAATATTAGAAGCAGGGAACAGGTTTCAGTTTTCCGAATTTAAGATATTTATGAATGAAACATTCAGATTGTATAATTCTCCATGGAAGAATTTCAACTGTGTACAAAGTTAGTGCAAAGAGTTTGCAAATATCACTTTGCATAATGTATATATTCGCTCATTACTCGGTCGTATTACATTAATTTACCATGGAATCGATCTTCACACATCACTCAGTAGTAATACATCAAATCACAGCAATATACATTTTCAAGCATTTGTCAGTTTGTGCAAAGTCAACACAGTTACTATCTAGATACCTTTAAAGGGATCTAGTAACTTTGTTGACATTGTGTAAAAAGTGATAAATGGTTGGTAAATGTACAGTTTTGTGATCTGATATGCCCTCTGAGTATTGTGTGAAAATTTCACGTAAAATGGATGTTATGGCCGAGAAATGAGCATAAATGCAAAGCGATATTTGCTAACTCATTGCACTGACTTTGTACACAGTTATGACTATCCAGTGGATAGTTATAAATCCGAACACTTCAATCGTACATATCTTTCTAATGAAAGTGAAATTCGAAAAGAAAACAAAACCTGTTCCATGCTCCAATTGGTAATACAAATACAACAAGGTACGCGAGAACCACTAGATTTCTAATGAAGTTTTGTGGATTTGGACAATGTTACTAGATCCCTTTAAATAACAAGATCGGGGTTATTAAAGGGGAAACCCCTCTGAAATCCATGACATATGAAATGAAAACACAAAAGGTGATTTTCAAAAGAAGCTTTAGAATTAGAAGCTATTCGAGATTGATACTAGTTAGTATAATTATGAGCCATCATGCATTCTCCATAGATCACAGGCCGTATATTGCCTGGATTAGTCCAGAATTGGTTAAAGTCTTGATAAATCACTGACATGGTCCTTTTTTCAGGAAGTAGTCAGCCAGTATACAAAGAATAAAAACAAGCATTGTGAAATGCATGTACCACCTGGTGAGTTTATTCCGGAAATGCCACCTGCTGGCTATAACTGGTAAATTTCAGACAAATCAATAACATAACACAGGGACTTACACTATCATTTGCCGAATGGTCCGGGGCTAGCTGTTAACCCGCTCCTTACGAGTTTCTGAAATCCCCATTTTAGACTTTGTACACAACCCAACCGGTTCCCGCACTGTAGCCAAGGGGTTAAAATACATGTTGGGCTAGTTAACAAGATTACAATAAATTTTGGTGGCCTTTTCAGGGCAAGAACAATCTTAAACTATTCCTTATGTAGTCCACAACAAGGTTCCCATCTAGGCAATGGGTCAACTAACTGCCACTGTATATTTCATTTTTGTATTTATTATTTATTTTTTCATATTTTTATTTATTATTATTGTTATCATTATAATAATTTGTTGGGGGTACTCATATTAAAACTACATGTATTGTAAATAGGTACGGACTGTTGCAAACTTAGTGTTACAAAGGAGGTATAAACTTATACTTTCTTAAAGGGACAGCCCCTCTTTTGCAAGCCAAATTTCAAAAGTTGCGAGGTTATTGTCTTATATGAAAGAAAATGTCATTTAATGGAATGCCTGAAAAAATTAGGGCTTGAAATCTCTTTTTCGTGGAGTTATAGACCTAAATCTAATAAACCATCGTCCAACGGTTAATTGTGCAGTATACGTATATTCACCCGTCGAGAAAGTTCACTCACGGATTCCAAGAAGTGCCACAGCGCTATGCGTGACCCCTATGTGACCCGCGCTAGCTACGTGACCTGCGCATACATAACAATAGGTAAGCGATTACTAAGCAAAATAACCAAACCTCGCTTAAACTGGCTACATGTAATTATATATTCTTCATTTTTGAGATCTTTTTCCGTGACATACCTTTAGAAATGTCGGCTTCACAATACCTTTACAAGAATAAGTACAATATTGTTGTAATATTATGCTAAATCAGTTAAACTCCTTTATTGACCGATATATAGTTTGATGGAGGGACGCATTCGTTTTTCATTCGTAGAATCCAAATTACAGGGCTGTTCGATCTGATTTTTTTGTGTGTGTTACATTCATCCCCATCCATCAACTGGAAACTGTTCAGACGTTTTGTAAAAGAGGGACTGTCCCTTTAATATACCACCTTGGTTTTACCAAATATTTGCCAGTCATCTTTGACTCTACTACAACGGCATCTGTTGAATGACCAAGTTTGTTTTCAAGTGTATAAAGGGTTGCAAAGTTATAAAAGAGCATGCAATTAAACTTAAACATTTTCTGCGTGATGCTGGCTTGGTTAGCTAGCTAAGCTCATTACCATCAGACACTACCTGCACTACATGTACGTGCCAACGCTAAGCACCCGCGCCGTAATAGCCTACGCTAAGCATGCAGCATCGCATCTACCGACAGTCAACATGCCGTCAAACTTCCTCACACAACACTGGTGACATGTTGTAAGAATTATTCAAATAAAAACACTTTTGCAAGTGACATGATTTCACATTCACTGAATAACAGACTTGGATATCTCTGTGTCAAATAATACTGAAGTGTGCAGAAAAATAACAAATTCATTATAATTTTAACAATTTAAATTGGCATTTCGTCTTTTGTAGTTGACAATTTTCTTGCACCGCGTACAGTAATACATGACATGTGCATTGCGCGCGTGCATGCACATTTATGTAGGTGGACGTGTAAATATGTGCATGTGTGCTCGCTTATGGCTGGCTACGCGGTGCGTGCGCCTATTGGATCAGTACAGCATTCGCTTGCGCGCATGATCTATGATCATCCCAGTGTGTACTAACATAATGTGCGATCAGGATATTAGAGCAACAGTGCCACAGAAGGAGACACAGAGATTGGAGATATATATATATAGATTTAGGACCCCAATTTAAATTTGACCCCATATGACCTTTGACGTTGGATAGTGATCTTTGACCCTACTACTGTGTGATGTTCCCCCTGATGCAACTATTGACCAAGTTTGGTTACAAATGGATGAACTACTGTAGCATTTAACTTAGCAATAAAGGAGCTTGCAAGTAAAATCAAGTGTAAAAAGACAAATGAGGGATTGTCCGGATGGATGCCATTTGGATTGCTTAGTCTTACTTCCACCTTCAGCTGGTGGGCGAGACAATAATTTATTCATGGTTTTTATTGCGAACACGTATGGCAGCAAACAAGCTGAATTGCACATATGCTAAACATTCAATTGAAATAAAAAATTTGTAATTCATATTGAAACACGAACCATAATTAGAAAAAAATTGAATTACATGTACCGTAAAACTCCGTGTATAAGGCGCACCCGTGTATAAGGCGCACCCCCAACTTTCTAAAAAAAATAAATAAATACATTTTTTTTAAAAAAATATTTTTTTTTTTTTTTTTTTTTTTTAGATAGCAATGCTCATTAAATATGCAAAATGCTGAATTCATTAATAACTGTTTTCTAATGAGAAAAATGTATGACCGCTGGTTAGAAAATTGAATATTAAATGAATGCTGCTACTCATGAACATTGAATAATCAATTAGTTGCAGTGTAACTACTTACAAAACTTGTATTTTGTTTTACTAACCACTATCATTTGTATGTAGGAAAAAGGTATATGTTGATAAATGTTCCCCTCACATCAAGCTCTTGTCATGCCTTATAGACCAGTGTAATACACATTGAACATGACTACAGGGTGACCCAAAAAAAAAAAAATAAATAAATAAAAATAAAAAAAATCGGAAATGTTTTTGTTGTTGTTGTACCTGTGTATAAGGCGCACCCCCGACTTTGAAATTTTTTCCGACGGAAAAAAGTGCGCCTTATACACGGAGTTTTACGGTATATTATTTTGAAAACCACACAATAAATTAAAATAGTTTTTTTTTAATGTAACTACGGTAATTAAAAAGGGGGTTCAAACATACCCTGAGACTACTTACTTTTCTTACCCTTGTCTAAATAGTCATTAATTCATTAATAACGAATGTAAAACTAGTACTAAAACACACACACAACACACAGAAAAATGCAAATATGGTCTCTTGGTCACTGTGAAATCCTTCCATCTAGCCATCAAGGGGTAATAATTCACATGGACGGGAGCTAGTCTTCACACCCACTGCCCCCTATATACCTTGCACCCTCCACCCTCCACCCCCATTTGCCATTAGAGGCTTTTCGCAAATTCTACGGAGGGATTCTAGTACGCTAATCTCAGCGGGTGGTCGCACTCAGTCCGAAAATCCCCCCGTACCGTGGAAATCTACTACGGTAGTCGGCTGAATTAGCGTCGGGTGTAGAGGGAGTACGAAGCGGCGTAGTCAGCCCATTGAAGAATAGTACTTCAATGGGTCAGCCAATAAGCACGCTTGTTCACTCGAGCAAGGAGACGTTCCACGTATTCTTCACTGCGAAACTGCAAATAGTTCGCGATGTAGCCAGACTACGGGTACGATCACAGTGGACTGCTTCCCCCGTATTCAGCGCTTCCGTAGTATTTGCGAAAAGCCTCTATTATGAGGAACTATTACTGAAGATCTGTTGAACTACCAACAGAGTAGGTAAGCCTCTTGACTTGCAGGGGTGCCTATTTTTAGAAAGTCACCAAATCCATGTGTGGATTAAGATTTATTTTTGTATTTATTGTACATTGCAGTCATTCGGATTGCAGTCATTCAGATTGCAGTCATTCAGATTGCAGCAACACTTCCGAGATGATCAATGCCGGGTGAATCCTCCAGATTTGTTGATTTCTCCACTTCATCATAGATCTGAAGAATAACTTGGACCAACCATTGTGCACTACAGTTGTATCATTTGTATGGCCAGTTATGATTGATTTTGCTGAGCTAACACTCAGAATTTTGCATGTAAATTTGACCAAATATTTCTGTACCATATATGCCACAACTTTCATGGTAATTTGGCTGTACACTGTAATGTCTACAGGTATGTGTGACCTCAACCAAACATCAAACGCATTCTCTACAAAGAAGTGCATGCCCACGGCATTAACCCTTATAAGGCCGGGGGGGGCCATAATGGCCCCCCCCCCCCCCCCCTCCGCAATTTTTTTTATTGCTCCAAAACGCGGTAAGATGACGCGCCGCTGCTTAGTGACTTTTTTCTTTGAAAATCGGACCTACCGTTACGAAGTCACGTGACCTTTTGTCTATGCATGTCAGCCCGAAAATCGCTCAATTTCGTGATTTGTGTACAAAACATATGGAAATATCAGTTTTCGTAAAAGGAGGTATATCATTGGTTATTTGGTCTTGTTTACATTTTATATGTTTGTTTTGGGGTTCAAAATAGTTGAATTATAGTTAGAAATAAAATAAACAACAAAAACAAAGAAATACACAAGAAATTATAAAAACAATAGAAAACATAAGAACCTGGCTCTTCCAAATCTTTTTGTTGTATTATTCCAAATGCTCTAAAGAATATATGTAGTGAAAACCAGAGTTCAATTATGAAGAATATATGATTTATGTGTAAAAATATGAATTGTATGACCTTATTTGCATAAATTACCATAAATATCAAAAATAATACATTTTTCAAAAAATTAAAATTACCATTGTATTCTATACACTTCACTTATCATGCGTGCAAATTTTCACGGCGATCGGCCGCTCTGCGGCCGAGATCTTAAGGGGGGGCCATAATGCCCCCCCCCCCCCAGGCGTAGGAAGACCTCAAATAGCCCGGCCTTTTTAGGGTTAAAAAAATAGCATACATTATATCATTTGTATAGAACATCTGTTCTTTTTAGTCATGCCGGGGGCACATCTTGGTAGAGATCAATACCAATGTAAAAGGCAAAATAAGTACTTGGAGAGACGAGAGTACGTATATGACAACTGCTTGGTTTAATCGTCGTAAACTCAACTGAGGTCCCAGCATGGTGCAACATGCAAGGTACATGACCAAAACCCATAACCAAATTAACTGCATTAAATAACCAATCAGAAACAACTTAAGTAACACATGACTAAAGATGAAAGAACCAATTAGAACCAAGGATGAGAAGAGCATGAGGTGCAAACAATAGAACATGAAGAAGGATGATGAACAAGACCTGGCTGGCAACATATGATTGGGTGAGGAATGAATATGCAGATGAGGTGACTACTGGTGAAGAACTGATTATTCCGACTACGAATAATCAGTCAAGAATGTACATGTATGGAATCACAAGGAGAAGAGTGAAAGAAACCAGTGAATAGAGAATGGCATACATAATAGAGGCATACTGAATAGAGGCAAACTGAATAGAGGCAAATGGGAGAAAGGCATGAAAAAGGGTGTAATGGGTGAAACATGAAAAGGGGTGGGGATGGATGAAGAGACAAATAATATGAGGCAAAGTACATATATGTGTCTTACACCAACATCATGAAAATCAACAACAATGATTCCTGAATCATAATCCATAAGTCCATAAGCACATAACCATGCACAATGAATTAATTCACTTAAAAATTGGCCACACACCAACAATTAAGCATCATAACACTTGTTTAGTACTTTAGTGTTAAACTATATGAATTATGAATCAACATCGATCTCCATTGTGAACTTATAAAACTGTTATATCTCAACCTGTATTACTTCATTCTACCGTTCTTCCAGTGCGTCAGTTTCCTTTGATTCCGCGTAGGGGAGTTGGCCCCTCGAAGACGAAGCTTGCAG
Organism: Echinarachnius parma; assembly: GCA_037951105.1. Classification (NCBI taxonomy): domain Eukaryota; kingdom Metazoa; phylum Echinodermata; class Echinoidea; order Clypeasteroida; family Echinarachniidae; genus Echinarachnius; species Echinarachnius parma. The sequence goes on from JBAMJV010006585.1 coordinate 101,718, forward strand.
GGGCGGTTTCTGTCATACCACTACCACCTGCTGGTAGCTACCAGCTAGCCCTACGCACCCCCGCAAAAATGATTGGGGTGATGCCCTGTGCCCCTGCGGCAAACCAAAAGCGGAACTTGTTACACCAAAATATATACATTTCGCAAAATATTTATTCAATTACTATATACACTACAGAGAATATATATACTCACAAACTTAGGACTCTTTCCAACTTCTAGGCTCCTCTGTTTTGGCTGTCCCAACAAGGATAACAACCAGGGTAGCTGGCAAATAAAATTCAATTATTGTTTTGTATCAACTGGCAGACGATCCGCGCTATCTCATTTATAGATCCATGATTAATACCACCACAGGTACTGAGCTGTCAGTGTCAAGCAGATCAGTGCATGGTGCACTGATTTACGTCCAAAGTCCGAATAACTTCGATTGAAGTATAATTGCCGCTGCATGCAGTTGATTTCGCACTACCTTCTGCTCAGAACATGTGATTATGATTTCCCCCAAACAAATTCTGAAAAGTTTAACTCCACAGACTAGTCAACGCTACACAGGGTGGACCCAAAAACGGAACGGGGCACTTCCCTAAATATAGTAACAAAATGTTTATGTCCTTCGGATAGGGTGTTTTTTCCAATGAAAAACGATAGGTACATGAACAGTAATTTTGGTCGTGTAGTTTTTGTTTTAGGGCTCTGTGAGTAACGCCATGTCAGGTTCCCATTTTTGTCAATTTTTACCAAGTCAGTGCCTGTTAAATCGCACTTCCTGCCCGTCACTTAGCATCGAACAACCATGCCCAATTCTCTCGGCACAGAGCTGAATGCACACTAACAATGGCGAGCGGAGTACTGACTTGGTAAAAATTGACAAAAATGGGAACCTGACATGGTGTTACTCACTGCGCCCTAAAACAAAAACTACGCGACCAAAATTACTGTTCTTGGTATCGTTTTTCATTGGAAAAAACACCCTATCCGATGGACATAATCATTTTGTTACTATATTTTGGAAAGTGCCCCATTCTGTTTTTTGGGGCCACACTGTATACTGAGGTTTCAACGGTTGTTTTTTTTCTTTCAGGACGGCCGAGTGAGCACGAGACGGACTAGATGGGTGGGTGGGAAGTGGATCCACAGCCACTGTTGTAAAATAAATATAGTTATATAAATACACATAGTAAATTAGATTTTATTTGGCAAACCCAATCTCGGTATTGAGTATAGTTGACATTTGAACCCCATAAAGAAAGGATGCCCTATTCAGAAATATCCGACTGTATAAAGGAGATTTTCTTTTATAAATCTGATTTCCTGCTACCACTCACCTAATACCACGGCCAATGCATGGAGCCAATATATAGGTTAGACTGATGCTTCGGTAAACATAAGGTTAATGCCCTTGCTCCTTGCCCCCTCCCTTTCAGGGGCGGATCTAGCTTTTTGCTAAGGGGGGGGGGGGGGGGGGGGGCGGGGGGTTTGACCCAATGACGATCTAGCTTTTTGCTATGGGGGGGGGGGGGGGGTTGACCCAATGACGATGCAGAGCATCGTCCATGAGCCGCGAAGCGGCGAATTCTTTTTGCTATTTTGAACCCCCGTAAGTGATTTTTTTTCCACTTTTTTTTCTCACTTTTTTCACTGATACATTTTCACTTGGCAGCCCAAGGGGGGGGGGGGGGGGGTTTAAACCCCCTAACCTCCCCCCCCCCCCTGGATCCGCCACTGCCTGTGTGGGTGTTTACCGACCCAGGATTTAATATACAAGACACACGAAATCAGAAATGCACAAGTCATATAAAGAAATACAAACAAAATTAATACAGATCGTTTTCGCTAAATATTTCAAACATTTTAACTTAAAGATCTCATCAAGACTCAATTTTTTTCATTTCCATCAGAAAGAAACTCAAATCTATAATACAATAATAACTGAATTAAAAGAAATACAAACAAATACAGAGCATTCTTTCCAAAATGATCCACAAACGCTAAATATTTCAAACATTTCAACTTCTCCTCGAGACTCATTTTTCTCTTTGTTTCTATCAGAAAGAAACTAAAATCTATTACAATATCGTAATATTATAAGCAACCATCGTAATGATATTTCAAGGAAATGTATACTTTATTGCCCTCATAGATCATACGATTGCCCTTTCGGGACAGGAAGTTCCTTACAAATTAATTGCGACACTTGAATGTGTGGATATTTCAGTTCTTGTCAATACCGCATAGTTATCTTATACTTGAATTTGATAGTAAACAGATACGATTATCATAAGTGTGGTCGCCAGAAGCTTATCGCGAAATGATAACTTATAATGGCAAAGAGCCCTTTAAAAGATACTGTCCTCATTTTGCAAGCCAACATTAAAAAAAAGTTGCGAGATTATTATCTTATAAAATAAAAAATAATATCATTACTGCTATAGTCTGAGAAGAAAAGACTTGAAAATATATATATTTGGGTGGATTTTCTTTATTTTATAAAAGAGCTAGAAATAAATGTAATAAGTGGTCGGTAAGGC